>JAULCD010274514.1:0-10144 GCA_032361085.1 Calliostoma canaliculatum | reverse complement strand
TGTGTTTTCGAGACAAGTTCAGTAGTATGCTCCCTTAACCTTTGCATTTTCATTTTGATGTCAGAATGCACAAAAAACAATGTTTTGATTATGGCAGTCTCAGTTGCGTAGCATTCATTCATTATTTCGACAAATTATATGTATTTCACCACTTGTGCGTTTTCAATGGTGTTCAGTATATGTTTTTTTAAGATTACTTCATATAATCAGTAAATAATAACACTATTATAATTAATCATGTGGGAATAGGAATGGAATGCATTTCAAACTATGTAGAGGATGTGTTAAAATTATATGTTTTCTAAGATTACTTCATATAATCAGTAATTAATAACATATTAATCACCATTCAAACTATGTGGAGGATGTGGGTTTTTTTTGTAATATAATCTTGTTTTCTAAATAATTCGAAAGTAATTTGAACCAATCTTTTGAAAAGCTATCAGTGGCTTTTTTCCGTTTTTGGGTGTTAAACTCGATATAACTCTTCATCCATCTATACTGAGTGAATTTTAAGACTTTATGTATTTTTTTCAGTTTCATACCCAATTGCAAATATTGCTTTAAAGTACCGAAATAAATGACATAATTTTTTTTGTTTTTCAGGGTTGGAAAAAGTTTGGTTCCAGTAGACTGCTTTTTCTGTTTCTTCTTTCCCAACAAACCCAACTCTGCGAGCAATTCTCTATGAAAAGGAGACAAGTCTTCGAAGGGAATGCTTTCTTTCGAGGGGGCAAGGGGCAGAGACTGATGGACAGTGTGAAGATGATGTGGGTATTTCAAATCACACTCTAAAATGTAACCAGTGTCACCATCAGAGTCGAGTTGTAACCAATCGATAGACTCTATTTCTGCTTCATCTGCCCATTTGAAATGGTTTTGAGGCAAAGGACAACTCATGGCAGCTCCATACAAATTGTTAATATCATAATACATCAAGTAAGATATTCGTAGAAATAAAGTAGTTTTCGAGTCAACAGATCCACGTGGAGGGGATAGTTCTTTGCCAAATACTTAAATTAGTATCTGGTTGCCTGGTGTGAGTGCTCGGTCTGAACATGGTGAACTCTGTCTTATCCTGATTGAGTTTGAGCATATCTGCAATACATGCTTCAAGTTTTCTGATGGAGTGTGTTTTGTCAGAGAGAGGCGGGATGATTTCGTATAACTGTTTGTCATCAGCATATACATGATATGGGAGTCTGTGGCTTGGAGTATAGGCAGTACAGTATCGGTCCATGGACAGAGCCCTGGGGTACTCCATGATGAAGCTGCTTGTCCTTAGACCTTGATGAACCAACTGCTACACACTGTGTGCGCTCACTCATGTACGATTTGATCCATGCTAGTGCATGACCTGTGATACCGTAGCTGTGTTGTAGACGGCGGAATAATATGTCATGGTCAATCAGATCAAAGGCAGCGGACTGATCAAGGAGAACAAGGGCAACTGAGCATCTGGTATCGAAGGCTTGAATGATGTCATGATGCACCTTTAAGAGGGCAGTTTCAGTTGAATGACTTTTCCTATACGCTGACTGGTACTTGTCGTGTAGATTATTTAGAGCCAGATGCTGCTGCATTTGATAACAGACAACTTTTTCCAAAATCTTTGAAATAAATGGCAAATTTGATACTGGTCGGTAATGTTTTGTTACTTCCTTATCCAAACCTGCCTTCTTGATCAAGGGCCTGACAACTGCTTTCTTGAAACAGACGGGAACCATAGCCTCAGCCAGTGACGTGTTGATAATAGATGTAATCAACGGAAGTACTTCGTCAAGACATTGCTTGAGGAGGTGAGTGGGGAGTGGGTCAAGCTCACAGGATTTAGATGGAGCAGTATTGATGATCTTCCTCACTTCCTCTTCAGTTACCGTCTTGAACTCTGTGAGTGGCTCACCGCTGAATTCAATATCTGATATCATCTCAGATCTGTTCGGTGCTACGGGAATACTGTTTCTAATGTTGGTAACCTTCGCCGTAAAGAAGTCACTAAATCTATCAGCAAGGGACTTTTCCGATAAGCTGCTAGGAAGAACAACTTCACTTGATTGTCCCATCAGGTTCTTAGTGAGTTTGAAAAGTCTTTTGTGATCATTCTGACAATCCGAAATTTTGGTATGGTAAAATTCACGTTTGGCTTGAAGGCATAGTTTACCTACTCTCCGGCAGTGTTCTTTGAAGATCTGATGATGGATGCACAATTTGGTCTTCCGCCATTGCCTCTCAGCTTTGCGTCTAGCATGCTTGGCTTCCCTCAGCGTTTCTGTGTACCATGGAGCATTGGGTCTCTTGGTAATAAATTTTGTCTGGAGTGGCGCATGTTTATCCAGTAAAGCTGTGAACCCATCGTTGAAGGCATGTACAAGTTCATCAAGTTCACCACTAGTTCTCTGAAGAACAGGGGACTTTGTTATATCTTCTTTGAAATCACTTACGGAGATTGCAGTAAGTTTCCGAAAACATGTTTTGACTTTGACAGGTTTTGGCTTGGAACAGTTGAATGCACATTGCACTGCTAAATGATCACCTGTTGGGTTTCCCCTGTTGTCAAAGATATAGGGGCCCATAGGGAGATAGGGATATAGGGAGATGTCTCGAGGATCTGGCTATTAACTCGAGTTATGAGGACATCAAGTGTGTGGCCGTGAGTATGGGTAGCTCCCCGAACGTGCTGTTGAAGACTATGTGATTCAAGGAATTTTCAAGAAGTGGTGAGAATCTGTGTGAGATTTGTTTTCCAGATGAAAGTTTAGATCACCAGTGATAACGATCTCTTGCGGTATGATAGTGAAGTGATCCAGATAAGAAGACCACTCTGTGAAGAACACATAATTCTTGTAACCGTTTTGCTTGGACGGAGGTGGTCTGTATATGACACACAGAATGAACACTTTATTACTTGATCAGCTTTAAATGAAATATTTAGAAAGATTAAGTTTTAAGAAGTTAATTTTAAAGAAGTATACAAAACGTCAATGTAAAAGGGCAAATTAAATTTTACAAACAAGTAGGATCTGGTACTTCACGCTCAGGATTACAACCTATTGATCTTTTATCGAAAAATCAATTTAACCGATCAGACTGAAGGGTTTTTTCACGTTATGGTGTTGAATTAAAAAACCCAAACGGTCCTGTAGGCAACGCGCGCTGATTGGTCCATTTAGAAATCGTTTTGTGATGACCCAAATAACAGGCCCTTAGACCAACCCATAGCCTTCTGATGGAACTGATGTACAGACTCTCACCTTTCGTTCAGGTTTTGTACGATTCTGAACTTCATCGTGTTCACATCCTAAGTCGACCAACATCAATGGGGTTTATTATTGTGGCCGAGAGGGGCCATCGCAATATCGCGTTCTATAGCCCCCGCGATGTGGCGATATGGCGATGTCGCTATAAGACGACACGACATGGCGTAGCACAACACGCCATGGCGATATTGCGATACCGCGATAAGACGACATGGCAATAGCACAACACGACAGGGCAAAAATATCGCCATGTCGTGTTGTGCTATCGCTATGTCGTGTCGTCTTATCGCGGTATCGCCATGTCGCCATATCGCGTGGGTTATGGAACGCGATATTGCGATTGCCCCTCTTGATTTTGCAACGAAGTGTTATGTCAAGCGTGCCGTAAGTATGCTAAAGTGTGGTTTCCTCTTTTGACCATACGTTTGTATGTGTTTGTTTGTTGTTTGGTTTTAAAATAAAATAATAGATTTTAAAAATAGTTATTTGTTTCTTTAAGGGACATTTAGAAATAAGGGTACATAGTTCAGGATTTGTTAGATATCAACTTCTGGTTTGCTCGGAAGTTCACGACTGTTTAGCACACATGCTGCTCCTTTATCAAGTGAACCTAATGAAGGAGCAAGAATGTGCCCCGAAACGTCGTGAACTTGCTTACTAACGAGTTACAAGTAAACATCCCAGAAATTCTGTACCAGTTAATTTTTTTATTGTCCTTTTGCAATCCTCAAATGAACACTGAATCGAATGAAGAAAACATAATTCTTCGCTGAACAGTACCAAGTTCGCATTGTCAAGCACAAGAACATAATTTTCGGAAAGATATTTCACAAAAGCGCCCCTAAAATACTTTGATCTGTACAGTCAGAGTATCAAGCACTATGCTTATGTAAGTAAATCGTAATTAAGAGTTGTTAAAGTCAAAACAGCATCGGACATTTCCGTAATCGAGTGTTTTTTTTTATCTAATTCAATTACTCTGCAGTTTAAGAGTGAGTGAGTTTTAGTTAAACGCCCTTGGACAATATTACAGTCATTAGCGGCGACTACAGTTAAAGAACACACATACATAATGTTAACTTTGCGAAAAGAGACTAATCGCATTTTTTAAAAATTTGGGAAATGTAAAAGTAAACTGGCTACTCCCTTCTTACGAGTGAAATGATAATTTCAATTAATAATGGCGTGCAGGTCGTTGGTTTCTTTTGTGTATAAACATTGTGTCAAAGTCCTTTTTTAAATTCAGTTTAAACATGTCCAGCATCTAGAGTCACTGACCGGTGAAGATAATAACTCAAACAAAGATTATAACGTTTATTTACAACAGTGGTGGTATATTTTGTAGATTATTATGTATTTCTAGCATAATCTAATATTATGCATCTCAATTTAAAAATAAATCTTGTACTATTAATATTTAACGTTAGTTTAATTATTAACCCTTGGAGTTCTATCATATGTAAACTTCAATGCCAACATTTTAACCTCAATAAGCTGTCGAAACTTATCCTGTGGTAATCGGTTGAAAAGAGCTCCTTCAGGAGCTCTTTTTAACCGATTACTACAGGATTCAGGAGCTCTTTTCAACCGATTACCACAGGATAGGTTTCAATAGTTTTTAAACTGGTCACAATGTGGTCAAAGTTACAACACATATTCAACAATCTGTTTTGGGATTTATGGAATTTAATATTTCGCAAATGATAAAACATTGAGAACCAAAAATATCAAATATTTAACCAATACAATGGAATTGAAACAAAATAAACAAATTGATACACCAAAAGAATGAGTAGTTACCTACACATCATGAAACTGGTTATACTATTGTGATATATAGTTACATGTAAGTACATGTCTACACCAACTAGCTATTAACTAGATTCCTTAAGTTGGAATCATAACAGTAACCATATACACAAAAATGAAAATATAACAAAACTTTACAAAATAAACAAATAGTACATAATGTAAATATTTCTAATAAATATTAATTTTAAATATCTTAAATATAATATAATAACAAAAGCATGTTTGGTGGAGAGTTATAAAAGTTCTCGGGTTCACCCAGTTTGACTCATATATTGTAATCCTAAAGTGCCAAGCTCAATATTTGTTCGAATTCCAACCTAAATAGGCAGTTGAAAATTTATCCAGTAATATTTTGTTTAAAAGAGCTCCTATGAAAGTGCTACAGTCCTATTTTGGAAAAATAAACTATTTTTAACTTTGAACTTACAAAACGTGACAGTCCTCGTTCAGCCCTACATGTAAAGATTACATATATTTTGTTAACCCTTACCGTGCGGCTCACGGAAATATCCGGGTCAGGCTGCTAGCCTGACCCGGATATTTCCATGAGCCGCATGGGCATACAGGCGGTAATATTGTGTGAAGACACGCCACGCAGGATAACTTCTCTAACACTTTGCCGCACAGAAAGGGTTAAACTGTTGGCATAAAGAGTTTTTTATCCTACGTTACTAGTTTTCTGTACGAGAACCTTTGAAAAATTTGTATGCAGACTTAACCTTTAAAGTGCCAACTCAATATTTTTTCGTTCCAAAATTCAAATCTAAATTGACTGTTGAAAATCTTCCCTGTGATAATTTGTAAAAAGAGCTTCTTAAGGAGATCTTTTAAACAAATTATCACAGGATAGGTTTTTAACAGCACGAGGTGATCACATTTTAAAATCCACCTAATATCAGTTCGGCACTTAAAGGGTTAGATTGATCCTTTTCGAACACATGGATTCACAAAGACATGTTGTGCATGTATTTGGGATTCTTTCAGTTTCAGTAGTTGAGTCCGTTAAAGATGAACTGCAGTCGTAGACAATTCTAGATGATAATTCCCCCTGTCATTTTAAGCTATATTTTGCAATGACATTGTGTTTGCTTACAGAAATAAAATCCGACTATAAATACAAATTGGACCATTATAAAAATATAACGTCCTTACAAAATGTAGCTTAAAATGATAGGGGGTGTACCATCTACGTCTTCAGTTTATCTTTAGTGATAGCATAATCCCAAATATAACACATGCTGTATTTTAGCACTATCTGAATCGCAATCGAATTCGTTTAAACCCTTTCATCTACACAGGGTTAATGTGCTTCAGGGTTTTCAAACCTACAATCTGCAACTGAGGATCTTTGGCCTGTGAGATAAAAAGTCTTCCCTCTGACGTCATCCTGGCATGCATGACGACCAGCTTGTTAAGAGTCCGCGACTGCCCTATGGCGTCTGCCAGGATCCTGCAGAGCTCGGTCGTGAGTTCCGAGTTGCTGAGATCTAGACACTGAAGTGAGTTGGAGAGTCTGATCGACTCGGCTAGGGCCACCACACCTGATCTGTCGAGACGAGTACCACCTAGGTTGAGCTCCTCCAAAGACTCGCCCAGCTTGACGCCCTGGGTCAAAGCTTTCACGTCTGAGCTTTCTAGTTTGGTACTGCTCAGGTTGAGTCTTTTGAGTTTCTTGGAGTGCTCAATCTTTGTGGCCACCTCGCCGGCACAGATTGGGTTCATGGCGCACCCGGCGAAGTCGATCTCCTCTAGGGTTACTGGCAGGTGGTGGAGAATGTGGCACACAACTGAAGCCATTTTGCAGTTAAGGAAGATGAATTTCTTGACTGCAACAATGTTATTGCAGAATTCTTGAAGATACGCCCATGTTACTGCTGAGATCTGGTTCGTGACTTTCTTGGAGCAGTCTTCGATCTGGACTGACCGTAGTGTTTTGTTGTCTTTCGTTGCAGTTGCCAGGAAATTTGACATCAGATCCAGGCCGCTCCATAAAACTCTCAAGCGTCGCAATTTTGGACTCCTCGACATAGCTTCAGCTAGTTTGATATACGTGTCTGGTTGATGGATGTACACTGGCAAGAGGTTGATCTCAATGTGTGTGATGTTCACTGACCTATGGGTCAGCAGAGTGCTCAGTCCATGAACACAGGCATGTGGTACCAGTCCGTCGCGCCGAATGATGAGATGATTGGGTAGTGAGTCCACCACAGCATCCATCACATCCTCCCGACATCCGGTCTCAGACAGACCCTGTAGACTGTGGGAGTAAGCGAGCACGTGACCGGAAGTGAGGTGCTCATTTGCTGTAACCTGTTTCCTATCTTGTTTCACACTTGTTGTTGAAATCAGTGCTTTTGTTTGTTGAAAATTGTTTGTTTTTAGTTCAAGGAAAAGATTTTCAAGAATTGTTGTGTCATAATCGTTTTTGTACAGTCCACACAAAAACGAAATCATGTTTGCATGGTGAGGTCCTGAAAGAAGCTTACGCTCAAACAGTATTTCACTGATATCTTCTACAGCGAGGTTGCTCAAGAAACGAGCTGTGAGAAAGTCGGTTAGCAAGGAGCAGGTCATTTTCCAACATCCGCTCAAATTGGATTTTAGCAGTGCCCCGAACTTGGTAATTAGAATGTTTTGGGTACCATGAATCAAATATTCCTCGGTGAAGGATTTCTGCTTGACACAGGTGACGTCAAAAGCAAACTGCTCCAGTTGACCAATAGTTTTGATGACCTCCTCGGGAAATTCAGTTCCAACTACGTCGATATTTTGGCGAGCACAGAAAGTTTTCCCCATGGCTTCGCCAAACAATTCAAACAGGCCAGTCACGGTGGTAATATCAAGCGGAGACGTATTTTTACACACTTTGAAAACCATCACAAGGGCAACACAGAGAAATGGCGAACTCAGATAAACCTTCAAAGGCCACTCGTTGTTCTGGACAAGCTCGATAAGTTCCTCAGATTGATCCTCTGACATCTCCACCAACTGACTATACGTCTTCAAGCATCTTGTAATGCTGGCATCGCTCAGTCCAATGTTGAAGAGTCTCGCATCAGCGGAAAGATATCTACTGGTCTTCAGGTAAGAGTTGACGAGGAGAACTACTGCAGCATTCTTGAGTCTGGTCCCTTGGATGACTTGTAGCAGTTCGGGACAAGACACAGTGTCGTCGAAGCCGTCGATCAGAAATACCACATCTTTCGCGTTAGCTTCCAACAGGGACCAGAAGTCTTTTACTCCAAGTTTGCTGCTCTCTGGAAGGACATGCTTGTGCACCGTTTTGAACATATCCTCCCCTAAGGTTTGAGCATCTATGTAGACAAAAAACTCATACTTTTCTTTAAAGTAGTTTTTCTGGTTCGCCCACATGTAAGTAAGCATCATTGCTAGTGTTGTCTGCCCACAACCTTGAGCTCCTTCAATAACTATTCTTGTTCCTCTTCCTAAAGTGTTCTGCGGTGGGAGCAAATCACTCAGATGCTGCCGATTGCTGCAAAAGAATAAATTTCAAATTTAGCATTAATTAGACAAGTATAATTGTGCTTTCAAGAGGTGAAAGAGTTATTTTCTCATTGATAACATATTTGAAGGATTTTTATTCTGTTGATTAATGATGAGACTCTGCTGACATAATTTTAGAAAACAGTGAATAATTGTTTGTTTTGTACATGCCAAAATTTTTTTAATTTCAACAGAACGACACAAAATGTTACCTAACTTATTAAAGATTAATTAAAAAGATCAACTATAAAAAAATTAAATCCTAAAGGAAATCTTTAAGAAAATGTAAAAAATAACATAACCGAACAATCGGATTTCGTAGTATCGACTTAAAGGCTTCAATAAACAATGCCCTACATGTATAATTAATTTATGCACCCCAAAATATTTCTCTTTTAAAAGACTTTTCAAATAAGCAAATGGAAGAAACACTGGCTTTAAAAAGTGTCATAATTGTTGTAAACTGTGTCCTTGCCCTCCCAAAACTTTTTTTGTCTTTGGAAAACGTACAATTTATAATGGTTTTGGTGAGTGTAAACTGGACCCATTGGCCAAGTTTTACTTCCAAAAGTGCATAGTTTACATACTTGTTGATATTTGCAAATAAAACCCATTTGTTCAAGTATAAGATCTCTTTAAAATATGACATTTTCCATTTGTTTAAGACCTTCAGCTATATAGTCATGGCCTACCCATCGCTGTCCATGATGTCTTGGTGCGTATAGAAGTCTCTGACGCCGAGGTGCAATGAGTCCAGCCAGGCGAGAGGGGTACAGCGTGATAGAGCCTGTTTGTAGTGTAGGGACAGCTCCTCCTGACACACGCTCACTAGGTCTGTAACACAGAACAGGACGAGATATCGTTTAACACAGACATCGTGAACTTGCGACGTCATAAACCATGTCACTTGGCCAATAATTTGGCAGACAAAATGTCGCAAACTATAAACTTTTGTTTATTTTTAATTTTTTGAAAAGTGCACAGTTTACAACGATTGTTAGCATTACGACACTGGTTTACGACGTTGGTTTATGACGTAAATTTACGACAACTTTGTGAAATGGCACTCAGGATATCAGAAACAAATTCTTAGATCAATTATTTAAAGTCTCCACAATATAACAGGACGTCATAAGGTAAACTTTAAATTACAGGACAGGTCCTAAGGTTAAGTTAACATTTCAGATATATAGGTAAAGTTGACATAACTTACCTGGTCCACGTTTCTCAAAGCGATCTTAGTGTTGAGATGATCTAAGCAATTCTTGAAACTCTGTGGAGTTTTTTTATCATAGGCATACGAATGTCGTAGTGCACAGAACGGCACTGGTTCTAATTTGATCTCTGCACTACGATATTCGTAAGCTAGTGGTATACTTTAACATGCACGATCAACTTAACCTAAGATCGCCTTGGGGAACGAGGCCAAGAACATAAGGCACAGTTGAAATTACATGAACAGGTATAAAATGATGTGTGACGAACTTGTAAGTAACTTTGTTGCAGAGATGATTTGTGAGTATATTTGCCATAGAGGATTGGGGAGTGACTCCCCAATCCTCTATAGCAAA
>JAULCD010274403.1:0-10145 GCA_032361085.1 Calliostoma canaliculatum | reverse complement strand
CCTCCCCCCTTCCTCTCCCCGTCTTTTCCCCATCTTACTTCACCGGGTTGTATAACAGAGACCACGTGGTTGTCCGGAAATCCCTCCCACAAAATTCTCTGTTACCGTGTCAGCCTTATATATAGGCGCCAAGTCAGAGTGCTGTTTGACGGGGTTTCGTTATTACAAGGAATATAACAAGTGAAGTGCTGAATCTCTTTGAAGGTTGAAAGTGAATTATATTAAATAGGAGCAATGCATATGAATCAGAAACATTTCCTGGGTTCCGTTTCACAAAGTCGTCGTAAATTTATGACGCCGTTAACCATGTCACTGGGTAAATGGGTTTGGTTTACAAATGCCCAAAATCGTTTTTTTCTTTGGAAAATGCACAGTTTACAGCGATTATTACATTTGTAAACACAAAAACCGATGCCATTGACGCAGTTTTATCTTCTTTTGTTCCTAAATACCGTTGAACTGACATTAACATTTTTTTCTGGGAAGGACTTGGGGCTTCCTTATTCGCGGTTTACTAACTATTTTATGACACATTTCTCAGGAAACAACCATTAACGTTGAGAAGTGGGGAAGGTTGTTGGAATTTCTCTTTCTGCTAATACCTATCAATATAGGTCTCGATCACTGTGAGAGAGTTATTGAATGAAGGTCTGGGCTCGAGTAATTTTTTTCCCCATAGAGATACATGCAATAGTTGATTAGACCCCACCCCTTCCCGTCCAATGTTAATGTTCGCTCCCTTATAAGCTAGAGTAAGAAAACTCAAGTAGGAAATTCGAACGACATAACATCTGGAACGCTTTCTATTAATAAATTCCCCATAACGTGTATATATTCATAAAATATGTGGTATGTCACACCCCAGGGCAAATATTTTAAACAGAGCCAACCCAAGTCTAGAAAAATAAGGAATGTTTAGTTTATTCACGCTAGAAAAAAATGTATAGAAATTATTCAGCGAATTGATATTGGTTTGATGAGCTTTCCCTTGGAAATCTCATCAAACCAAAGGAAATCCGTTGAATAATTATCTATACATGTACATTATTTTTTTCCTATCACAGGATAGGTTTTAAACAACTTATTCAGACTTGAATTAAGTCAAACATTGCATACATGTACTAAGAAGTAACAACGTTAGCTTGAAACGACAGAAAAATCTCCACCTCTCTCTTATTGCTCTCTTTCACTCTCTCACTCTCTCTTTCTCTCACGCTTTCTCTCTCTCTCTCTCTCTCTCTCTCTCTCTCTCTCTCTCTCTCTCTCTCTCTCTCTCTCTCTCTCTCTCTCTCTCTCATTCTTTCTCTCTGTGGAAGACAATATGTTTTTAGCAGCACACCTAGCTTTCACTGCCACGAGACAGATATCAGATATATTCAGTAACGGGTTAAGATATATTCGATTATCAACGGTATTCGAGGATTTTAACACTGACAGACTTTTAAATTACATGTCACAAATTTAGATTTGGTAAAATTTTATTTCTCGTCAGTTCAACTACGAGTAAAATACTCGACAAGCTTCTGTGCAGCGATACCAATGTCCTTGTCAGAAACCCAACATCAGCAAATTGTCTCTCTTGTCACACGTGTTTACCAGAAATGTCAATAACCTGACTCCTTGTTGTGATTGGTTTCATGGCTTCAATCTTTGTTTCTATTGGCTAATTCAGTCAGCAGATTCTGCCACCAGCTGGCACATTGAAATCTTATATGTAACACAATGTAGATCGATATTCATTGCACTATTGAATTGTTATCACATGTAGGTCAATATATATCAGAACATTGTCTCCATGTTTAGCTTGAAATTTGCTGAATAAGCAATATCACTGAGAATATAATATGTTATATATTCTGAGATACTAAACTCTTGCTTTAGTGTAGCATAGAATAATGCAATAATCAAAACTAATATTAGATTAGGTTCTATTGCAATATTCTTGCTAAAATACTTGTGCTTTTGCTAAAATATTTAATACTGGTACTATAGTAAAAAATCCAACACTCTTTTGCAAAAATTCAATAATCATGATAAATATTCTTTAATCTTACTTAATGCTTCAGTACTCTTGCACAAATAGTACTTCTGCTAAAACATCCTAGTTATCTTGCTCAACTGTCGAATACTCTTGCTCAAATATGGACTAACCTTGCTCAAATACCAAATATCTTTGTTCAAATGTCGAGTATTCTTGCTCAAGTATTGAGTATTTTTAACTCAGATATCGAGTACTATTGCTCAAATATCGAATGCCCTTGGTGAAATATCGAACACCTTTGCCCAAATTCGACTACTTTTGCAGACATGTGTTATAAATAAATCGGAATGATCTGCTGATCCAATCTGTCGAATCAGAAATATACAGGCACAGTAACGAGAGCGAGTTTTAACCCTTAGAATTCCAATTCCAAATCCCAGTCAAAACTGACTGTTAAAAAACTGTCCTGTGATAATTTGTTCAAAAGAGCTCGTGTAGAACATATGATCACAGGATAGGTTTTCAACAGCACGAAGTACGTAGTCACAGTTTTAGAACCTAAAATATTATGATACTCAACGGGTTAAAGCCTGAATCAGGAAACAATGTGACGACAGGTGTGTATCGACCAATACTCAATAAATAGTTGTTGCACATACTTGTAAATGTAACGGGTGTTATGGAAGATTGACATGGTAATTGGGTGACATGTAACACCACACACAAGATGTACAGGTGTCCGTAAACAGTAAATAATTGTTGCACATACTTGTAAATGTATAACGAGTGCTGTGGAATCTTTTACATGGTAACTAGGTGACATGTTACACCAAATGCCAAGATGTACAGGTGTGCAATAAACAGTAAATACTTGTTGCACACACTTGTAAATGTAAAGAGTGCTGTAGAATCTTGACATTGCGACTACTTGGGCAAGCGGTACCACATACAAGATGTACAGGGCCAATAAACAGTAAATAATTGTTGCACATGCTTGTAAATGTAAAGAATGTTATTGAATCTTTACATGGTAACTAGGTGACATGTTGCACAAACATACAAGATGTACAGGTGTCAATGAACAGTAAATAATTCTTGCACATACTTGTAAGTGTAATGCTATGGAATCTTGACATGGGGACTAGTTAGACATGCGGTACCACATACAGAGTGTACAGGTGTGCAATGAGACTTAGATAATAAAGGATTCCTCACAAGTGTTTCTTTGGAAAGTGCCCAGATTCCAAAGATATTGAACACTATAGTAACCATACCTATTGGTCCCGTGGCATGATATACGACGTCGTAAATGTTCTACGACGTTGTTAGACGGGACCGTGGTCATGTTTGTATGCAGTAACACGTGGTAACATGTGGCACCACGTGCAAGGTATGTGAACGGAACGTAAATCTAAAAATGATTGCTGTAACTGTTCAATACTGGCACATCCAGAAAAACAACTGTGATACATTACATTGGTACTTTACTCAAAGCAATAGGTTCGGTTTGCAAATACCAATACTCCTGGGCCCCGTTTCACAAAGACGTCATAACGTTAACTTCGTAAACCATGTCACTGGGTTAATGAATTTGGTCTACAAATGCAAAAAATCGTTGTAAACTGTGCACTTTCTAAAGAAAAACTTGTTTTTCTTTAGAAAGTGCACAGTTTACAATGATTTTTTTTTAAAATTTGTAGGCCAAATCCATTAACCCCGTGATATGGTTTACGACGTTGTAGAGTTATGACGTCTTTGTGAAACGGGGCCTGGAAACTTGTACTTCTTTGGAACATGCACAGTTTACAACGATTTTAAAATGTATGAACCGAACCCATTGTCCAGTTTAAAAAAAATAAATTACGCAGTTTAAGATTTCTTGGATGTACCTGATGAAGGAACAAGCATATGCCCCGAAACGTCGTGAACTTACGAACACACCAGAAGTTGACATCCAAGAAATCTTGAACAATTTACCACCACTTCTAAATGTCCCTAAAATAATTGTATAAACTACACAGTCGTATGCTTAAAGTCTATCAGTGATGCACTGTTCATGATGCAAACGTTATTAACAATAGGACATTATTTTATACCCGTGACAATTGTTTCAGTTGAGAGTACTCGTGTCATCGTTTTATTTGTAAATTTATCAAAATGATTGTCTTACGTACTAGACTGTTAAATGAGGCAATTACAATCCTATAGGGTTAACGGCAATAAGTGGCTCAAGTTGAACAATTTACTGGGAGTAAATAAAATGTTTAATGGTTCATTATAATCGGAAAATAATCGCCAAAAATTAAAATACTTTGTGACATGAACAGAAAAAGTAAAGTTTTAAAATAAATGATAGTTTAAGTGCATAAACATTGTATTATGTCATTATTTGATTTCAAGTCTACTGTACAACGAGGTTTTTCGCCGACGAAAATGCATATATAGAAACACTGAACGCTGATCTGACTGTTGTTTTCATTCCAGTGGTAAACAGCAGCTTTAGCTGAACAGACACTGTATACTGTACAAAATCGATGCACTCTATCAGTTATCCCACACTACTCCATGTATACACACCATGTCAGTTAACACATGTCACGGCCTTGAAAGTAAAATGTCTGTGCGTTCCGTTTCCTGAGGTATCGCTCGACCAAGTCCGTCGCTTACTAGGAGCTCTTTTAAACAAATTATCACAGCACAAGAAGGTATAGTCGCAGTTTTAAGTCCTAATAAAATCAACAGTGGTTGGGTGGATGATTGAAGAATATAGACTATGTATGTGTGCGTGTGTATATTTATATATATCCACTCAGCCACTGTTGATAAGTCCTTTATTCGTGTGTCGAATTAAACTTAATTACTAAGACATACATCTGCGACTATACCTTGTGCTGTTAAAAACCTATTCTGTTGTAATATACATAAACAGATTCAAACAGACGTATAAAAGCGGTGTAATTTTTTAAAATATAAAATTACTTCCTTAAAAAACATTAGATATTTAGAGGGGTAACTGTCGTGCTCTACCGTGTGCATTTAACTTTTATTACAGTTCACGTGAAGATTAACCGATGTATGAAAACGCGAAACATGAATCCTAAAAACGTGTTAATCCCGAGAGTGTCAAACTGATTTTAGTAGAAGAAAGAGGTTGTTGTTCATCCACAAAGTATTGTCACATTATGATTTTAGCAGGACTTAAAACTGTGACTACGTCGTGTTGTTGAAAACCTATATCTTGTGACAATGTGTTTAAAAGAGCTCCTGTCTGAGCTTTTTTAAACAAATTATCACAAGATAGATTTTCAACAGCCTATTTAGGCTCAAATTTGGACGTTGAAGCAGACAAATGATGAGATTGGCATTCTGAGGGTTAAAATACATGTATATAATAGTAATAACACCAACGACAAAAGATGACGACGATGATGATGTTGTTGTCGATGATGATGATGATGAGGAGGAGGAGGAGAAGGAGGAGGAGGAGGAGGAGAATGATTCGAATTTCCACACCACTATTTGAAACGGTTTTAGTTTAAACCCACGAAGTGAACGGTCAACTAGACCCATGCATGATACTGTTCTATATTGCACAATGTCGACACCCCCTCTGTCTGACAGACCCACATGGCGCCACCTAACCTCACGAATGTTGCTATTTCTGGCTCGCAGACTTATATAGCATTTACTCTACAGTCGCGTGATAGACGACAGCTGGTCCTAGCCTCACGCCATCACGTGGACCTTTTTAATATAAATACATGTAGACATATTGTTGTTTATTTTCGGGTCAATGAAATGAATTACTGCTTTTCGCTGTAAATAAGATTTAATCTTGCGAAAGATATAAGTAATGCGGTTGTTTTGACATGATTTTATTTTGAAATGATGTTATTTTTAACACATGGATTTAGAACATCGATACTTTTTGTTTTCACTCTACAATATGAGTTCAGGAATACTCGGCGGACTGTTCATAAAACACGACATGGAGGTTTAAAATACGTTCATAATTTATGGCTGGGGGTTTCATAATATGTGACTGGGGTTCATAATATATGTTAGGGAGTTTATATAATATATGGACGGGGTTCATAGCGTATGGCTAGGGATTATAATATATGGCTGGTGGTTATAATATATAGCTGGGGTTTATATTATGTATCCAGAAGTTCAAAATATATAACTAAATGTTCATACCATAAAGCTCGGGTTCATAATATATGACTAGAGGTTAATTGTATAGGGCTGGAGGTTCGTAATATATAGCTGGGGTTCATAACATAAGACTAGATGTTCATAATATATAGCTGGGGTTCATAATATATGACTAGATGTTCATAATGTATAGCTCGGGTTCATAATATATGACTAGAGGTTAATTGTATAGGGCTGGAGGTTCGTAATATATAGCTTGGGTTCATAACATAAGACTAGATGTTCATAATATATAGCTGGGGTTCATAATATATGACTAGATGTTCATAATATATAGCTGGGGTTCATAATATATGACTAGATGTTCATAGTGTATAGCTGGGGTTCATAATATATGACTGAAGGTGCGTTATATATGGCTGGGGGTTCCTAATATATAGCTGGGGTTCCTAATATATGACTAGATGTTCATAATATATTGCTGGGGTTCATAATATATGACTAGAGGTTCATTATATATGGCTGGAGGTTAATAACATATGGCTGGGGGTTAATACTATATAGCTGGGGGTTATAATGTATGACTGGGGTTTATAATATATGGCTGGGGGTTATATTTGTATGACTGGGGTTCATAATATATGGTTGGGGTTATAATATATGGCTGGGGGTTATAATATATGGCTGGGGGTTATAATATATGGCTTGGGGGTGTTATAATATATGGCTGGCGTTACAATACATGGCTGGGGGTTATAATATATGACTAGAGGTTCAAAATATATGACTAGCTATAGGGGTTCATAATATATAGCTGGGATTTCATAATATATGTGGCTGGTGAATTATTGTTTTCAGTACATTATCGGTATATAAATGTATAACATGTAACCAGATTGGCAAACAATCACTGGTCGAGTCCCTTTGCCGGTGCTTTAAATTCATTTAAAGCAGAGTCAACACGTCTCGTCTGAAGGGTGTCTGGTTACATGTCATACATCTATACACTGACCGAGATTGAGGTTTCAATTTTGTTCTTAGCTGCATGAGCAAATCAGAGTCTTAAGATAGAGAACTCGTGACAGAGTTTATCATAATACAAAAGGACTGTCGCACAAACAAATAGCTCGGCTCCCGCTTGCTCATTGTTCGTGCGACAGTCTTTTTGTATCCTGTTAAAATACTGTCACGAGTTCTCTATTACTCTGTTACTCTATTACCGATATGATATCAAAGTTTATTTACGTACTTCTTACATATAATGCATTATTGCTGCAAACTTATTTGGGTCTTGGAGCTTATAGTTTATAGAATGAGAATTTGAAAAAATCAAACTAATTAACACTTTGCAGTAATGAAATTATTCTTCTCAACAGATCACTGTATAATATTCTATAATTCCTACTATTCTGAAAAAGTAGGGTGTCTATGTTTACGTATTGTTTCAACTCATTGTTTTATCATTGATTATAATTGCATTTGCCAACTTTGTAATAAGAAACTACTTGTCCCCAAGAAGTTATATTTATATATGACTTACATTCATAAGATCCTAGACGAATAAGCACGTGGGTCAAAAGTGAGGACACTTACGAAATATCGTCACTCGGTCACGATCATTTTTACTGCGGTGGTTAAAAGGACCATCGCAAATTTTTCATTTTATACCTAACGCGATTTTTGATGTTTTGACAGCACGGAACGACGTGAAAATAGCACGGCACGACATGGCGATTAATCGCCATGTCGTGTCGTGCTATTGTCATGTCGTCTTGTCATGTCGCCATATCGCATTGCTTATAGAATTCAATATAGCGATGGTCATTTCAATCACCGTAGTTTACGAATCGTGTTGGTTTACAAAAGGGCATTTATGCATTCTCATCCTTGCTTGACTTTTCTTGTATAAATCAAACTGATTCTTTAAACGTGCGAGATTGACTCACTGTCCAAACAAATATGTAGGTATGGCATTCATTCATCGTACAACTTGATTTTATTTCATCGTTTAAAATTATCAGTATATGTATATTGTTGTGATCCGAGAGATGCTTTATCTTCCAGAATGTATTAAACATTACATTAATAACATTGAAATATGTAAATGGTATAAACAGAAAGATGTACGTGTGTGGATTAGGTTTACAAATGTCAAAATAGTTGTAAACTCTTCAGTTTCCAAAGAAAAACAAGTCTTTCTTTGAAAAAAACACAGTTAACAACGATTTGGACATTTGTAAATCTAACCCATTGGCCCAGTGAAAATGTTTGATGTAAAAAAGAAAGTGCCAAGCTTTTAATGAACTTTTCTTGACCTCTTACAAATCCATGCCCTGGGGTATTCGTTAGAACAACAAGTAATCTCATTTTATTACCTTAAGCTGTGGCATGCAGAAGTCTTAGGAGACCACCAGCATTACAAACATAGGGTACACAACAGTAAACTTCACAAGTCAAAGAAACGACTTTATACACTTTAGACGTGTTATACAGCGTGGCATGTCAACCTCTGATAGAATTATCTAAATTTACTGTCTGACGGGACAGATTTCGTTAAGTATTAACACTAGAATATTATTTTTTAGAAATTACTCAGCGGATTTCTATTGGTTTGATGGGATTTCCATAAAAAATATTCAGTGGATTTCCATTGGTTTTATGAGATTTCCATAGAGATTATTCAGTGGATTTCCATTGGTTTGATGAGATTTCCATAGAAATTATTCAACGGATATCCATTGGTTTGATGAGATTTCCATAGAAACTATTCAGTGGTTTTCCGCAGGAAATCTCATCAAATCAATAAAAATTCGCTGAATAATTTCTATATATATTTTTCCAGTGTAAGAAAATGATTTGAACGCTGTATTCGTTAACTACTGTACAACGAGTAATGACAATACGGTGTTAGCTAAGAGGAAAGTACATGTTCTGCTCTACTGGCATCACCAGCCACACACAAACAGATAATATATAAAAGGGCAAAGTCATTGCGTGAAGCTATGAAACTGCATTAACCCTCTGTGTGCCAAATTAATTTGTGTAGGATTTAAAACTGTGACCACTTTGTGCTGTTGAAAATGTATCCTATGATAATTTGTTTAAAGGAGCTTCACTTAGTTTAGCCTTACAATAGCTTCATAAAAAGAGTACTAGAATAAAAAAAATCTTCGCCTTACGAAAATATGAAAAGTCCTAGAATATATGAAACATATCTTAGCCTTATAAATACTTCATGAAAAACCCTAGAATACATGAAAAATATCATAGCCTTACGAAAAGTCCAAGAATACATGAAAAATATCTTAGCCTTACCAGAGCTTTATGAAAATTCCTAGAATACATGAATAATATCTTAGCCTAACGAGAGTGTATTGGAATGGAACCCTGATGCTTAGTAGTGTGATGCAACATATATCTGTAAAAATAAAGTTTATTAGAACAATATTAATATTCAAAATAAAATACATAAAATATATCAACAATTTTTTGAAAATCTAAAATAATGTATGAACATTTATAAATCATTAAAAAGTTTTTAGTATTATAGTATGTTTCGTAATAAATTGTTCCGTTTGTAAGGAACAGCTGGAAAGCATTTTATTTATTGAAATGCAATAAAAGATTATTTCCTTGTTGTAGTGTCGGCGAAAAGTCCTCCCTAAACAGTTGTATCTGCAAAACCCCACCTGTTTTCCCCTTTTAGGGAAGGCAGGTAAATTATTGTCGACACTACAACAAGGAAATAAATCTTTAGAGAAGTCAAGTGAATTTTCGAGGACACAACAGGAAGTAAATACATAACTTATTTCTTTTTTGAACACATCTAATTTTGTGCAAATCTACACCATGTCACAAACTCTGATTGCACACACGCGCACACGCACACACATACACACACGCCCGCACACACACGCATGCACACGCACGCACGCACGCACACGCGCGCGCACACACGCGCACACGCACACACACATCCCCATAGCTTCTATATTTATGTTGCCAA
>JAULCD010274292.1:0-10147 GCA_032361085.1 Calliostoma canaliculatum | reverse complement strand
TTATATACTATTGTGCACTAAATTACAAGGACAAGCCTATTTATATAGAACAATTAAGTATAGAAATCTTATGGGAGTGTCATAAAGGGAAGACTTCATATTGAACCACCTCTGATAAAATAGGTTCAGTTGTAAATTCAAAAAATAATTTTAATCTAAGACGTATTTTTGTGATATTTTACATTTATCTGGGCTAATGGTTCAGTTTACAATTGCCAAAATCGTTGTAAAATGTGCACTTATTCGTATTCTCTCCAACACTCTCTCTTTCTTTGTCTTTCTCGTTCACTCTTTCTCATTTTCTCTCTCGTTTTCTCTCTCTCTCTCTCTTTCGTTATCTCTCGCCTTTTCCTCGTTCGCTTTCTCGTTTTCTTTTTTTTTCGCTTCTTTCTTTTTTTCTCTCTCTCTCTCTCTCTCTCTCTCTCTCTCTCTCTCTCTCTCTCTCTCTCTCTCTCTCTAATATTAATATTATAATATTGATGGAGTTAATATTTCTGCAGCTGACGCTATAATTATGCTTGATTTAATAACATTTCTTGGAATCTATGTAACTAAGTATGAATATGATCATAGTATGTCATCATAACAAAAACATTAACAGTTTTAGACATGTGATAGGATCAGGCTTGAAAGTGACCAACATGAGAATGCAAATACTATTAGTCATGCCAGACTAAACCAAACATAAACACAGCTTCAGCAACGAGTTAAAGTGTCTCCAACTTGCGAAGTTGTCAGTTTTAGTTGGTTTAGCTTCTTACGAGCTATATTTAGGAATGCTTTCAAGGATTTGTAAATTGCCAACTTTCTGAACTCCTGCAAATAGGTAAAAAACAAACTTTATGAAGAAAGTTTTCTTGGCACATTACTTGCATTGTGGTAAATCAAATGTTTAATACTGCACATTAGCTGTGACACCTTATATCAATGTCAAGGCCATCAAAACGTTACGTAACTCATCCCTAAAAATCATTTTATGGTAGCCTCAGTCAACACATTATGCATGGGGTAATATTTGAACGCCATTAATTTACATGTATTCATGACAGGTTAGGGTTAGAACTGGAATAGAGCTGACAAAATTTGATCACCAAATATTGAAAGTCACGTAATCCAGTGAAAACAGTCCCGGCAAAACTCACGCACGCGCATTGTTACTAGTTAGTGATTAATAACAAATTAAAGTTATTAAACAATAGTATCTAACAGGCGAGTAATAAAGGCAATAAGAAGTTGTTATGTATAGAATACCTTTATTGTTCGCTATGTCTGATATGGGTTATTTGGGCTAATATTTGTTTTCTTTTAGTTAGTCATTAATGTTATTTCACCCATCAGTTCAAGGACAGCTAATTGCACATACATTATACAAAAAGAACATGTGTCTTTTTACAGCTATGTACATCCATTGACTTTTGCAATTTCAAAACACAATCTGCCCTGAAATGAATATTCTAGGACAGTCGTTACACAAACTCTTTCTAGTTTTCAATCCTCAAAATAATGGCATATTTTTTCTTGTACATAATTCTTATCGATTTACTTTGTACTTGCACTTTTCTGACAACCAACTTAAAACAACAGCAAAACTGTTACATGATACTTTACTGAGAAGTGATTTCAATTTTTTATGGAGATTTAATGGAATCCATGTGAATCAGAAAGCCATCACTGACAGAAATGTGCAGTGAACATGTGAACCCTCCATTTAATCCCACTTAAGAGATAGTCACGAGCATACACACACTTTTCCTAATGGCAAATGTGTCCGTAAATTTCTGAGGCTTTCATTTCTTGTGGAGATTCCTTTTAGTTTTCAGCAGCACTCACACACAACTACAAACAGTGTAAAGAAAAACTCTGCCAAATACATTAAGTTATCCTTTTTGTTTCTGGTGTTAAATCCGGGTCATTATACGAAAGATTAGTGTGTTTTATATTGCATAGTGTTTATCAACTTATTTAGGGATATTTAAAAGTGAAGAGACATAGTTTAGGGACCTGTTCCTTAACGCCGTCTTAAACTAAGTTGATTGTAAGGGCTAAAATATAACATTTGTTTACGACTGTTGTAGCGCAGACATCGCTTTATCGCTTAACTTCCAAATCAATTTCTGGGCTACGATAGCCCATGATAAGAAAGAACTCCCCAGGACATTGTTTTAAAAAAATTCTTAACAATCATATCGCTTTGGTGAACGGGGACTGGGACGGATGGCAACGCTCTTGTGCTTATGTTTACGACGTTTTTGGGTATATGCTTGCTCCTTCTTTAGCCGATGAATGAGCAAGCACGTGCCCTGAACGCAGTGAACATTTGTACAAAATAATTAAATCCTGAAAAGTCCTGAAAAATTGTTTTATGATTTGACCGACTAGTAGTGTACACAAGGATTGGCTGTCACAATCTGATTAAGGGTTTCAAGGATAATAGGGATTAAATTTAACGAAATCAGAACATCACAATGTACTTGAATTTTTTAAATTTACAAAGCTAATATTAACATGTACATGAACATGTCCACACATTAAAACAGTTTTTATGTGGAATGTAAAGCTGAACATTTATCATTCTTGTGATAGATTAATTTACATGAAAAGAACCGTTGATTACTTTTAAAAAACTAGTAAACAGTAAAACGCTGCTTAGTTTTGGGTTTGTTTTTTACCTTTGCACATTATCGCTGCTGTGTGTCTAAAATAACACAAACAACTCACGTAGTTGCTATTTTGGTCTTCGTTTCTGTTTTTTATGATGGCTTGTTTTCACCAAGTTTCACTTTTTGTCGATGACTTTAACTTTATTCCTTTTTTAGCTGTGAGTCAATCATTTGATCTAAGCGCTAGTTTGGCATCCTTTGTAACAATGTGTTGAGACATCGCCGTTACTAAATGAGGAATTGGGCAGTTTTTACAGAATAAAAATATCAAATACAATCGACACAAACATTTCAAACTTCAGCTACGAGGGGCGTTCAATAAGTTTTGCAGCTGCAATATAAGACCAAATCCCAAATTATTTTTGTCACTTTTATTTTTCATTGTTATCACCTTTTGTCAGAATGCACTTGTTTCATTTGTCTTTCAAGCTTTTTATTCTATTTATAAAGAAGTCTTTTGGTTGGCCCTCTAACCACGGCTCTGTGGCAGCCTTGACTTCCTCACTATCTACATGTATGAATCGTCTTCCTCGCAGGGCGGATTTCATTTGTTTGAACAGGAAATAGTCACTCGGGGTTAGTTCTTTTTCTGCATGGTGGGTGGTTGAACTAATCAAATCTGCACTCACGTATGGCAGCCTGTTTAATTCTCGATTTATGAACTGGAGCATTGTCATGCAATAGCAGAACATCACGTGTCAACATCCCTGGGCGTTTCAGGCGGATAGATTTCCGTAGTACCTTCATCACATTTGCATAATACTGTTCATTAGTTGTAGTTCCTGGTGGCAGATAATCTACCAGTAATATGCCTCTTGCATCCCAAAATACAGTGGCCATTATCTTGTCAGCCGATGTTTGAGTGCGAAACTTCTTAGGAGGTGAAGAAAAAGGGTGTTTCCATTGCATGGATTTCAATTTAGTTTCCGGGTTCTAGTGATGAATCCATGTTTCCCCAGTCACAAGACGTAAAATAACTCAGTTTCATCAGCTTTATAAAGTTCCAGGAGCTCTTGATAACTTTCGCGTCTGTGGTGGCTATCTTGAGAACTGATATTTCTAGAAACCAATCTTACAGATATTCATGAATTATGGTTTCAACTGAACCAAATGATATTTTGAACTCTCTAGCAATTTCAGACCAATTTCAGTCGTCGGTCAGACATACTTCTTCTTTCGATGGCGGCAATAGTTTCAGGTTGGGTAGCAACTGATGGCCTCACTGCTACTCTTAAACTGAAGTGTCCAACGACAAACTATGCAATAGTCAGGAGCACCCTTACCCATTACACTAAGCATGCGATAATGGATTTATTTTGCTTTGCATCCCTCCTTGGTGAGCAACTTATTACAGCGCGTTGTTCATGTTTGAGAGAATCCATAACTGACCACCTCTATGTAACTGAAGCTATATTATCTAACTTATTGTTGTGTCTAGACAATGCCATGACACATGTCAGCATGATTTAATGACAGGTGTCAAATCTTTCACAAGTTGGCATTGTTTATGTAAACATAAATCCTTGAGTTGCAAAATTAGTGAACGCCCTGCGTAACTCGATTCAATCCTAAACAGTTTTAACTAATGCCCAAGTACTGTTACACTAAAATCCGCTTGACTTCAAGATTAATACAGCATGTTATAATGTCACTTACAGTGTGTGTACATATTCATACACAACTGACTAACCATGGAAACAAATTAATAATACTATGAGACACCATAAATTTGCTGGTTTACTCACGTTTTGATAACTGCTGATAAGTTTCATAATTATTACCGTTTTTAGCAGTTTTGTAATGCAATCTTTGAGTTAAAAAATGTTATTTTGTAGCTTAGTGATTTTAAATTTATCTTATTTAGTATAAAAGCAGTCACCAATATATAAGTAAAGGTGAAACAGGGTGCTGCTTCACAAAACCTTATACATTTTCAGTTTACAATTGCAAAAGTTTCTTGTAAAAATAGACCTGTTTCACAAGGGCGTCGTAAACATGTGACGTCGTAAACGAGGTCACTGGGCTGAAGGATTGGCTTACAAATGCCAACAAATGTCAACTGTGCACTTTCCAAAGAAAAACTTGTTTTTGACATTTGTAAACCAACCAAAACACACTTAAAATAGTTTACGACGGCTTTCTGAAACGGTGCCCAGAGAGAGTTAATCGTGTGTCACTAATAAGGGGTAAATGTTAACTTGATCCTACTCGACATACATTGTAGAAAGGGACAGTTACATACAACTATCTACGTTTCATCCTGGATAATCTATGCTATTTGAAGCAAAATCTCACACAGTTAACCTTACTATCATAAAACTGACCAAACGAATGATCCATAACTCTAAGCACCAGTTTAGTTAAGTCTTGCGGTTGATGTTGTTAATGTAAATGTTTATCATGCATACAATTCAATACTACTTCATTTAATATCTAGATTAAAATACTGATCCAACTTCAGGATGATATCCTTCCATAACTCATACATCCCATAACTTTTAATCCCTCTATGATACCACGCTTTTATTGTTTTAACCCTTACCATGCGGTTGACGTAAATATCCGGGTCAGGCTAGTAGCAACACGCCAGTCACGATAACTTCTCCAAAACTATGCCGCACGGTAATGGTTTACACAGTTTGCCTCACGCTGTCAGCTACACTGTGAAGTAACAAAGATTGTCGTGTCAAGTGTATTACATCAATATCTGAGCCACAGTGCATTGGTCTTCCCATTGTTAATCAGCAGCAATCTGAAAGTCGTACAAAATTGTTCTTTGAGAGATATATACATGCATTGTGCTGGGTTTGCTCTAACCTTCAGAGAACCATAATAATTTTAAATGAAACTTCACACTAAGAATAACGAAGTATTGGTACACAAAATAACATTGAACCCCTACAGCGCCGAATTGATTTTGGGACTTTAAACTGTGACTACATCATGCTGTTGAAATCCTATCCTGGAATAATTTGTTTAAAAGAACTTCGACAGAAGCTCTTTTAAACAAATTGTCCAAGGATAGAATTGCAACAGTCTATTTACATATTGAAATTAACAAATGTTGAGCATGACACTACAAGGGTTAAAGTTACGAATGTGAAAACACACATCTGATTAGTTCGGCAAAGGAAACAAGCAGGTACATCACTGTAGTCATTGATTCAAGTAAGTTTTTGTGGAAGTTAGCTAATGTTTGCAATTGTTTTGAAAGGGGACGTGTCAGGTGCTCAGTGACTGTAAATATTTTGAAAACACATATTGGATTAAATTGTACTTTTAACACGTCACAATGCTGTATCCGTTACTGTACGTTACAGTTAATAACTATGAACAGAAAACTTCAAGTGCACTATGTCAAAACAAATTACAGCTACACAGCGGTATTAAAACAACATGCTTTTAGCAAAAAACTAAGCACTCTCACTTGTGACCGTACAATTTGCGACTATACCACATACTTGGTACCATACTTGTGATTTACCACATTGGGATTATACCACATTGGGATTACACCACATGTGACTATTCCACATTGTGACCATACGACTTGTGACTATACATCATTGTGACTATACCACTTGTGATTGTACACCATTGAAACTATTCCACTTGTGACTTTACGACATAGTGTGCCTATACCACACTGTGACCATACGATTTGTGACTATACACCATTGTAACTATACCACTTGTGACTTTACGACATAATGTGGCTATACCACACTGTGACCATACGATTTGTGACTATACACCATTGTAACTATACAACTTGTGACTTTACGACAGTGTGCCTATACCACATTGTGACTTTACTACTTGTGACTATACTGCTTGTGTTTATTCCATTTGTGACTTTTACACATTGTGACTATACCGTATTGTGATTATACCACATTGTGACTATACTCCTTTGGCTATACCACATGGTGATTATAGCACTTGTCACTATACCGCATTATGACTATACCACGTTGTCACTATACCACGTGTCACTATACCACATTGTGACTACACCACTTGTGACTATACCACATTGTGACCATACTATATTGTGATTTTTCCCCTTTTGACTATACCACAATGTGACCATACTATATTGTGATTTTACCCCTTTTGACTATACCACTTGTGACTACATCACTTATGGTTATAAACACATTATCACATTGTGGAATAGTACTCTCATAACAAGTTTTGCAAGAACGACGGCTATGACGGCGATGATGCAGCATTTGTACAATGCTGTTATCGTAAGTATTCCTGCAGTAAGAACTATAGTTTCAGATGAATAGTATTAATTACATATTCTCTTCAAATAAAATGAACTCATAAATTTCTGTTTTTAATGAGAGGCAACTTGATCAATTTCAGAAGGACGCTTATACCAAAAACGCCTAAACTTTTTGACTTTATAGATCAAAGACAGAATATTAACTTCATTTGATACCCCGCTATGACCATAAACTTGTCTGGTATTGATTTTCATAGAGTTTAAGTGTTTGGGTTGGAGATAACACTTTTATGACTGGCATACTGGTTAAGGATGAATGACATCATTGATAGACAATCCCTACACCAGACGAACCCACAGCGGGGTTATCGTTATTTTGAACATGTCTTTAAGAATTAGAAGTATTTTTAAAACTTCTAAAATATGTTTTTATTTCTCTTGGTCAGTTATTGACAGTTTTTATTTCGATAACAATGACTTGTGTCCAACTTTTAAAATAAGTAAATCTCCTTTCCACAAATACCTTAAAATGTATCCTCTGCCCAACTTATCTTCATCGAAATAGTGTCCATGTTTTCAGAAGTGATACCGACAGGAAACGTTATAAAGGTACTGGGCCCCGTTCCTCAAAGCGATTTTAGTGTTAAGATAATCGTATTTTCTGAAGCAATGTCCTGTGGAGGTATTTCTTATCATAGGCTTACGACTGTCGTAGCGCAGAAAAGTGATTTTTAAAACAATGTCCTGTGAAGTTGTTTCTTAAAGGCTTACGACTGTCTTAGCGCAGGTATCGATTTGGAAACGGTGCCAAATGGCACCGTTTCCAAAGCGATATCAGCGCTCCTACAGTCATAAGCTAATGTAATGCCTTAGCACTTACGATAAACTTAGTCGGAGATCGTTTTGACGAACAAGGCCATGATCAACATACATGCACGTGTATAACTCTTCTACTTGCTCCTGAACGGGCGAAACAAACAGCTTGCAATAGACGTGTACACGTATAGTCGCTAAATTCTGTTATATCAAAAAAAATTGTATTAAAAACTGAATTTTTGTAATGGAAAATAGAAACTTGATGGTGCTCAAAAATGATTAAAAAATAATAAGTATTTTGTTTTTCTTTGTTTCTCTAATCTGTAACCATGTTTTTCTTTCAATTGAAAACAATTTCTCGTGTAATACAACTAACAACAGCACGGGCGTCATGATGAATTTTACTCGAATGCGATTTAAACTTATTTTGGAAGTTTAAATGAAATCCAATTGTAATCAGGAATACATCGCTAGCAGAAATGTGCAACGAACAGGGCAAGGCACCAATTTAATTCTGTTTAAGAGGGAGTCACGAACATACACACACTTCTCCTAATGGAAAATGTGAACAAAAATCTCTGAGGCTTTTCACATCAGGACATTCTGGTGGTGGTCTTGTCGAAGACCATTTAAAGGTCCTGACATGTTCGTGCGATGAAAGTACGACTTTTTTAAACCAACTGTTTAAACTTAATGGTGTTGGGTTTGTTTTAATAATGTCTTGGATGTATGATGGGTATTTTATGGTATTTTGATCCTATTTGGGTTATTGGCATGGTGGTACTGTTTGGCTGTTAAAATTTTTAAAAAACAATGAATCTCTCTGTGCTTTATGAATAACAAACCAAATTAAATATGAACAATAAAGTGTTGTGTGTTATCAGATTTTCTGTTTTAAAATACTAATACATTTTGTAGATTGTTGAAGACTATTCAGACTATTTCGTAGACTATTAAGACTATTTAGTTCAATAAATACCACAATTCCTGTTGGCTGTAAGAGAGACTTTCACTGGAAAAATGTATTGACATTGTTCAGCGGACGTCCATCTCCACTAATGGACATCCGCTGAATAATTTCTATAAAAAAAACTTTCTGGTGTTGTAGGCGAGACGCTTGAACGTGACAGGTGATCGTGTTATCAAATCCTCCTTCCAGTTTCATAATTGTAAAATAAACCAATTACCCTAAGGCTGCGCTACAACAGTTATATATGCCAATGATAGGAAACAATTCCACAGGACATTGTTTTTTTTAAATAACTAACAATCAGTTAAGCCAAAGATCGCTTTGAGAAATGGTGCCAAGGAATTTACAAAAGAGTAAAGATGTGTTTATCCAGAAAACGCACCCTTCATACAAACGACTATTGCAAAAGAGCACAGGTGTGCAAACATTCCAAACACCTTGATACCTTACCTTTTTATCTGCTTGTTATTTTTGTGCAATAATTGAAACATATTGCTGAAACCATCTTGCAACAGTCAACTGAGATATTTGTATCTGATCAATGTTTTTGTTCATACATGATATAATGTGTTGATTAACATGGACTGGTTTAATACATAACTTCTTTAATGGGCATTTTCTAGAAGTTGGCGTGATGAACAATAAAGGTATTTTATGGATATCAACTTCTTTATTGCAATATGTGCATATTGCACATTTTGCAATAAAGAAGTTGATATCCATAAAAATACCTTCATTGTGGTTCAATACATGCCTACTGTTGTTATGTAGTACAGCACAGCAAAATTACGTCAGAGGCCTTATCAAAGGTACACAAATATTCACATAAGTACTTTTTAAAACTAGTTAATTAAAACTCGAAAAAGAATGATCAAACGAACGTGTTAATTAAAGTTATTTTTTGGCGAATATATCTTTAAATATTTATAAATGTCAATGTAAGCTAAAACACAACTACTAGACACAAAGTCTCCCTTCTTGTGTCTATTTTACATATTACTGTGTACGTCCTATACCGCCATTAACTGTTAGAGTGCCAGACTTAATAATCGTTTGTTTTAATGTCGAAATTCCAGTCTAAAAAGACTGTCGAAAATTAATTCTGTGATAATGTGTTTAAAAGAGCTCAGACGGAGCTCTTTGTAACACATTAACCTAGGATTAGTTTTCGACAGCACAAGATGGTCACAGTTTTAGGTCCTACTAAATTAGCTCGGTACATGTTCATAGCACACACACACACACACACACACACACACACACACACACACACACACACACACACACACACACACACACACTCACAGACACACACACACACACACACACACACACATACACACACACACACACACACACATACACACACATACACACAAATACACATACATATATACATACATACACACATACATACAGACAGACAGACAGACATACATACATACATACATACACACATACATACAG
>JAULCD010274181.1:0-10147 GCA_032361085.1 Calliostoma canaliculatum | reverse complement strand
TGTACGTCAAGCATGGGGTTACTGGGGTCCTATTCTTTCCAGTGCCCAAAGACACTCCCCGGAAACCCCACGGGGTTGTATATGTCAAACGTTAGATCTGTTAAAGAAAGTGTGTAATACGCTGATTGTCCTTCATTGCGTTTAGTGTCTTTAGTAAGGAAACATAAACTGACATAAATATAAACTGTGGCTGTGTGAAATAAAGAAAAGCTAGACACTTTATTTATGTTATTCTACTAAAAAAATTTTTGACATAATCATTTAACCCCTGCCCCCTAAAATAGTATACGTTTCCCTTTGACAGAACACACCCCACCCCTGCCCTCTTCCTCCTCCAACAATAATCTCCCAGCAGGTAAACATCATATTTGATTAACATTCTGGATCCTCGCCGTCCCCTCCCTATCCACCCCAACTCTCCTCTGAATATAACCCCACAAAAAAATCCAGAACTCGGTTATAAATTATCAACGGTCCCGAGCTCTTATATTCTGAACTGACGCTGTTCTAGAACTATAGAAATCTAGAACGACGTACTGGGTCGTGCGTGGAGCAAGCATGGTTGACACACATTCTGTTAGTGTTGGAAGACATTTTATTAAACTTTTGCTTCCCACCACAAAAGATATGCACGCAATAAGTAACATAAGTACATTAAGAACGAAGAAATAAATCGTTCAGTAATGATGATATTGAAGTTTTTTTAAACAAATTATCATAAAGTAAAATTGTTTAAATATTCTTCCAAATTAAACCAACATTTTAGATACCTTTTTCCTATGCTTTAATAAATTCAAAAGCGAAAGCGAAAGCCACAGCCGCTATATACCGAACGGTTTTAGAGGCAGAGCGCTGATTCGTTCGTTCAGGGGTCAATTTAACATAACCTCATACAGGAGGCTTCCAGATCCTATAATGTGAAGTGGAGGTAAGCGGACCCGAGCAAAAGGACTGGTTTTAATCAGATTGACCTCAACCAGGCAGACTACCACTCGGCCTGCCACTGTCACGCAACCCTCAACTGGCCACTCGCCTAAATTTGTATCACCTGGCATGAGATGCAAAGTTAAAAACTTGGAGAAGCGAGGAGACCCATCCTGAATAACGTCAGGGCAATTACTCTAGCTATCGCTACGTTATGTATGCCCTGGGGACGTTCGGCGGGTTTCTGCCGATTTGAATTACGTGTCGGTAAAAATAGCTGTCCAATAAAATGACACGTCTTTGCTCTCGGGCTGGGTTCATTTCTTGCCAACATCAATAGCTTTGTGCATGATGTGAATTTCAAATTTGAAAAAAACGATTCTCATTGGTTGCACAGGGTTTGCTGTGCAAAGCGTTTGTTCGGATGATAGCGACGATGACGCAACTTCCAAATCGGTAGAAACCCATCGAAGTTTCCCAGGGTATATGTAACGTTGCGATAGCTAGAATAATTGCCCTGGTGTTACCCAGGATGGGGGTTACTGGGATCCTATTTGTTCCAGTGACCGATGACACTCCCACGGTGGTGAGGGGGACAACGTTGATTTTATGCAAAAGTAAACAAACATGTTTACAAGCCACCTGCCTCCCCTATTCCCTTTGGATCTGCCAGTGCCAATAATTAACCATGACAGGTAATCATGCGCGTTGGAAGAAACCATTTAATTTTTGAAGGGGGTAATAGGTTAATTGGGAGGTGTTGTTAAATTCGATCGAGCACTGCATCTGTGTAAAAACAATTAAGCTTCTTCTCAGCTAGTAATATTCTGACAGTGTCGAAACAATTATTAAGCCCAGTCGTTTGTTTGAACAAATAATAATCATTTTCGGAGAGAAAAAGTAACTGCCCTCACATCCAAATCCACATTCAAAGTTAAATGGTCGCTCCCTAACTTCTGTTGCTGCCTAAAAATTCAAGATGCGCCAGCAAATTTGATTCGTAAAGTATATTTCACATGAAGGTAAGAAACAAAGGCAACAAATAGTACACATAATAGTTATAGTGTTGTACCGAACTCATTTTAAACGTCATGTATACAGAAATAATATACAAGCAGTTGACTAAAAGTCATTAATGTCCTTTTTTTGTCGTCTAATCTAATATTTTCCAAGTAAGGGTCATTGCCGAGTCCACTAAACTATACTTCATTCCCATACAAGGAGCTAATATATTTCTAGTTCTTATATTGAAAAAGAAGTCGTAATTGTTTTCCTGATTTTTGGTTTATTTTTGGTTTATTTTTGGTTTATATTTTTGTTTAAATTGAACACTGCCTAAGAATCATAGTTTGGTCCATTACATACTGAGCGCAGGGTTGTGAAACATCGTGTAATGGTCCAAGCAATGATTCTTGCCCTCAAAGCCATTATGACATTATTTGTTCAAAGTCCCACATAAATAGTTAGTTAAACCCCTATTCTGTGGTAATTTGTTTAAAAGAGCTCCTTCAGGAGCTCTTTTAAACAAATTATCACAGGATAAATTTTCAACAGCACAAGGTGACCACAGTCCATTAAAACTAACAAAGCCCTTTAAGGGAGAAAGGCAATTTAAATTCGAAATGTCCACACTAAGTCTTTTTCGGTTGGTTGTCTCTTTGACTAATAAACTAATTCTAAAAACCATATTCTGTGGTTTTCTGAATAATAAAAGTGACATTTATTAACCAAAAATCTCAATTAGTTATAATAATTGCCACAGTTATGATAATTATTTTGTGACCATGAGTTGAAACTGATACTCCTCGCTGACACGAACATCTGGAGGGATGACGTTTAGTGGCCATAATCTTTTTAATTTTTGTGTTGCAATAAATGATAATAAATACTTTATTATATGCGATAAAACATTTCTTTGTTAATAAATCCAAAAGACTAAAGTAACAAAAAATCTTTTAAGATACCTTAAGTACCTTTTTTATGATCAACAAAATTTACAAATGACACTCAATCTGTTAAAGAAATGTTTGTTAATGTCCTACCCATAAATCTCAAACTGAAATAGTATTTGAAATTAGCACTGGTGAATTATGACTAATGATCAAATTACAGGGGTCTGATGTCATAAACTAATTGCATTATCAATTTTTTTCCTTCGAATGTGTTTTAAGATTTATTGTCATTGTATTGAGTATGTTAGGGTCAGTGCCCCCACAGCCCCAGATGGTTATTACCATTGTCTGTGGCGCCAAGGCCATGTCCAGCAGAACCAGGGGGATCTGTCTGAACCCCAGCACCTGGACTAACTTACAACAAAAGACCACTTAGTCAACAACTGTCCCCGTGGATTAAGTTGTACAAAAAGTGTGAGCGAATTGGTACTCTCGTTTCATTGATTATGCATGAATTGTTGAGAAATTATGGACTGCACAGTTATGGCAAGTAACGTTATTGTTTGATAAATTATTTAGAGATTAATTACAGGAAGGGATTATCTGATTGGGAATTGACATAAATCTCACTCCACCGCATTGTTAATTGAAACTAATCTGGCTTTGGTTGACTGGATCAAATAACATATGGTTGGTCTAGTTCATAGTGTAAAGGAATAACTTATCTTTGGCTTAACCCTTCTAGTGCTGAGTGGATTTCAGTCAGTCTTAAAACTGTGACCACCTTGTGCCACAACCTTGTGCTGTTGAAAACCTATCCTGTGGTAATTTGTTTACTGCAGGAGCTCTTTTAAAGAAATTACCACAGGATATGGTTTCAATAGCACTAGGTGGCACAGTCCAGTTAAAATCTATTTAGCAATTGAAGGGTTAAGACCCAATAAAAATTTAAAAAAAAGAATATATAAGAAATGTTATGGTTCTAATTAAATATCTTAATTTATTAATTTTTTTTCATTGAAATTTATTTTTCTTGGCGTCAATTTTTTGAAAGATAAAAATTGGTTTACAGCATTTGAAGATAATACAATATAATTTTGGGGTCATCTCGGGACCTTTTTTTTTCCCCAGCAAGGTCAGGTAATTGGAACCACAACACTTTTTATTTGGCCTTATTATCCTGTTTTAAGAGCAGGCTTTATCAATATTCAATGGATCTATCAAGAAGGAAGGTGGACTCCTTGGTTCAACACAGGACACGGTGCAGTACATGCACAACACTTTGATCATCGATCCATCAATCCACCAATCCACCTATTCACAAATCCACCGATCCACCAATCCACCTATTCACTGATCAACGATCCACCTGACCATTAATCCTTACAGTGCTGAGAGCAACGCTTGATAGTTTCAGTGTTCAGATTCCAATCTAAATAAGCTGTTGAAAACCTGTCCTGTAGTAATTTGTTGAAAAGAGCTCCTGAAGGAGCTCTTTTCAACAAATTACCACAGGATAGGTTTTTAACAGCACATGGTGGTCACAGTTTTTGATCATACCAACCCCAGTTCAGCACTTTCAGGGTTAAGATTTGTCCTGCTGAGCGTACTTTTATTAAATCTTGTTTGAACTGCCAGAACATGCATGACCTTCTACAACATTTTTATTGATCTCCCTTCAAGTGCTAAGCATGATATTTGTCTGTTTCAGTGTCCAAATTTCAATGTAAAAGGTTGTTAAAAAACGATTTATTGGTAATTTGTTTAAAGATTTTAAAAGTACAAGAACTTCACAGATTTAAGTCCTATCATTAATAGATGGAGCCATCATAAAGGAAGCTAAGTTCCCCAGTGCAAGGTGAAGTACATGTATTTTAGCATTTAGTTCACATGTGTCAACTTCATCTGTTTTGATTTAGACACATTAAAAACAATATATTTTTTTAGGCTAACAATAGAAAGAAATGTGATTTGTTATATCATAGTTATATTCTTGTCTGTATGTTAAATAGTAACTTGGCTTACTAATTCTGTTTAGACTGTCAACAAGGCTCAATAAATATTTCATTTTCATTATGCTGGACTAACTAAAACCAAAGCTTTTTGAAGGACTTCATTCACATTATTTTGTTGGTAATTGATGATCAACTTTGGTTGAAATATTTTACGGTAATTTGTTAGCTCAAATTTAATACCGTTTTTAAAGCTGCACCTGTTACTTAGGCATTTTAGAAAAATAAATTCATAGCCTTTAAAAAAGGATATTTGAAGAGAAAAATAGATTTTCTTTGACAACCTTTAGCTATTGATTCAATGTTGAGCAGACAAAACGTTGAAGAATTCCTAATCTTTCTGATCCTCTGTGTACCTTGTGATCAATAATATTGATGGACTCCACACCTGTGTTTTGCTTCCATTGTGTGGGGGCCTGCATCAATACTGACCTAATGAAGGGCAGGTGTAGAGACAGTGGGCATTGACACAGGGGTCGCGGTCATTAACACCAAAAGCCTTGGTGCAGCAGGTGCAGTAAAAGTTGCTGTCAACATATTATTTGACAGAGCAGGGATTTACCTTGATGTATAAATTTAGGACTCCCTAGGACACAGATTCTTTGAAGTATTTTCATGACCTCGTTTCTCAAAGTGTTCTTAAGCTAAGTTGATCGGAGATGATTTTTGATACAATGTCCTGTGGAGTTTTTTCTTATCATAGGTTTATGACTGTCGTAGCGCAGAGATCGATTTGGAACTGGTGCCGATTGGCACCGGTTTCAAAGCAATCTCTGCGCTACGACAATCGCCAACAAGATAACTGAATTTATGTTTTTCTTGCGTCCCTTCTGACGCACACATACATTTTTTGCGTCCCTTGTCAAATTTTAAGCGTATGGGGGGGACAAGGACAGTGTAGCTGTTAAAAAGAGGTCAATGCCATTCCAGCTGCCATACAGAGGTCAAGGACAGTTTAGATCAAAGGAAGTTCGGGTCAACATCGCTACTAAACATAAGTCACAATAAATGTTCCCCAAAGACAGGCTGCAGTCAGCAAAGTTGTCAGACATAGAGTTTGTTATTGGAGATGTGCTTGATCCAGATCACTATAGCAGACAAGTACTTGCTGCATTGGAGCATATTCACATATTACGTGTTATGTATTATTCAGAAGATATTGGGAGAACTATAAAGGGCTTGAGCAGAAATAATCATTCAACCAAAAATATCATGTCTGGGCAAGATTTGATTTGTTGTTTCAGTTTTAAAATGAAAAACTCAAGTCTCTAGATTGAGTTTGTGCGTGGAAAGAGAAAGTAAAACTGGAAATTCTTGCATTGTATACGATTATTATTTTATGTCCCGAGTGTCAAAACGTTTGGTCAAAATTGATGGTTTGGAATAAATATATCTTTTTAACTGTGTGTGTTGGTGTAGCATTAATAATGTCATTTGTCTCCACCAGACTGAAGATCTAAAAAAGATACATCTTTCTGAAGGGCAAGAGATGAACTTTATGAAAGAGGTGGATGTGACCATGTCTAATGTGACTGTTACAGCCATGAAAGCCAGACGAGCCAAAGGGTTGTATCTGCCAATGAATATGCATGTCACAGTACTCATGCTAGGCCCCCATTTCTCAAAGCAATCTTAGGCTAAGTTGATCATAAGTGCTAAAATAAAACATTGGTTTACGACTGTCATAGCGCCATTAAACACCGGTTCCAAACCAATTTCTGCTCTATAACAGTCATAAGCCTATGGTAAGGAACATCTTCATAGGACATTGTTTAAAAAATCACTTATGATAAACTTAGCCAAAGATCGCTTTGAGGAACAGGGCCAAGGACTAGAAGGTACTGAAATGCTCGTCTGTCATGATCTTCATATATAACTCGGTTCAAAAGTTCTTATTTATACTATTCATGATATATTTACTGCCAGTTCCCTGGATGCAGGGGCAGCCAGTGCTATCATTAGCACCATACCAATAGGTATAGCAGTACACCTCGATGTACTATGTGTATTGAGAAAACAGTCAGTTGCAACTAGTGCATGCTGTGTCTTGACTTAGGAACTGATGGACAGACAGACAGCAGGGGTGTGGAACTACTATGTCCGACTTGGGAAATTATAAACTCGGACAAGTTCATTTTTGTGTGCTAGTTGTCCGCGGACAAGTAGAGAATACTTTAACCTTCAACACAAGACCTGTCAAATTCAATGTCCAAAATACATCCTAAATAGGCTGTTAAAAAAGCTTTTTACTGTAATAATTTGTGTAAAAAAGTTCTTCAACTACACAAGAGGGTAACAGTTTTTAGTTGTACTCACCCCAATTCAGCACTGTAAGGGTTAACTATATAACTTGGACAAGTAGAGTTTAGCTCCGGACAAGTAGATTTTGTTTGTTTACTTGTCTGTGGACAAGTTTTAAACAATGGTATTTCCACACACCTGGACAGTAATGGTGTCATGTTCTGCTGACCAGTTTAATTGTGTCTGGGGAAAACTTAACTCTTTGAGTGTCTTACTGTCTGATTTGATGAGATGTTTATATATCAAATTTGAGAGAAAACTGTATTGTTATAGGTTACTATTCCCTGCCATGAAATGGACGGGGATATAGATTTGAGCTCTGTCCATCTATCCATCCGTCCGAAATTGGGAAACAATTTTCTTATAAACTGTTACAGATAGGAACAAAATTTAGCATGTAGCTTTAGGACATGAACACTTAGATGAAGTTTAAATAGTTAAATCGTGTTACGATTTTTTTTTACAGATTTGTAAATTACGAGAGCACTAAGATAAAAGCTAAGACATTTTAGCCTTAATAGAGCTTTGTGCAATGGTCCCCATACATGGGAGGGGTTGTGTTTATTCTTGTGGGTAATTATGGTGTGAGGTTCCACTGTGGAGACACAGAGACTGACTGCCTCGTGTCCGCATGAGGTGGAGAAGGAATCAATGATGCGATCACTTTGATGTTAAAACAGGGAGAAATATATTTCTCAGTCAAAATATCATAAAACTTGTCATGACAGCACTTTCATGCACATTAATGCAGTCTTTGGGGTGGGTCTTTGATATTGCCGATAAAAACATCAAGGGGTGACAAATAATAAATAATGTTGTGACTTTGTTGTTTTATTGAGATATCAAACAGAAATAGTGTTATCAGCCTGTGATCTGAAAACAGATTTTTATTGTTTGTACATGATGTAACACAAAAAAATAATATACTCTTTGAGCAATCAACTCATTTAAGCAGCACTTAAACTGGGGCGACCCTGGAAAAAGCTCTTTTGACCAAATCACGGCAGAATTGGTTTTCAACAGCACATTGTAGGATGTCAACGCCAGAGAAACAACAGAATCTATTCGATTAAATAAAAAAAAATTGTGGTTCCGATTACCTGTCCTTGCCCACAGCATAGGTGATGACCTTAACTTTTTTTATTATCATAATGACAAAAAGATAACATTATATCACCTATTGCAGCTGAAAACCTATTTTATCTTATTTATCATTAAAGGGCTGAGCACAAAATTTGCTGATTTTAGTTTTCAAATTCCAACTGATACAGGCTGTTCAAAACCTATTCTTTGATCATTTGTTTAAAAGAGCTCCTACAGGAGCTCTTTTAAACAAATGATCACAGGATAGGTTTTCAACAGCACAAGGTATTCGCAGTGTTAAGTCCTATTCAAATCAACAAAGCTATCAGTTGTTTGTCTACCCATCTTTCCCCTGAACTTAATCTATTTCTACAATTAGTTTCCAAGGTAACGGTTTTCATGATGGCTAAAATAAATGTTCCCCAATCGACTTTTCTTCAGTTTTAATGGAAAACAAACATTTCATTAAACATGTTTATTTTAGGTTTTGCAGAGATGAAACGACGTGACTGCTCAAGTTAAACCATTGTCTGGAGTTTGTTGATGCTTCAGTGTCAGGTTCACTACAGGTCATGTGATATTCACACTTGTCGAACTTCTTTCAAACATATAACCACAGGATAGATTTTCACAGTGTTAGTTTGGATATAAAACCATGGTAGTGACAAACTGTTACCCTGCTATTTTATTGTCAGAATACTATATTGAGAAATCAATACATAATGAAAACACATGACAACACAGACTCATGAATCAACAGTGTTCCATTTCAATGTCAAAATTATAATGTAATAAACCCTTACCGTGCGGCATAGTTTTGGAAAATTTATCTTGTGTGGCGTGTTTCGAAATTTTTAAGGGTTTCGCAAAGCAGCTTACGAAAATATCCGGGTCAGGCTATTAGCCTGACCCTGATATTTCCGTGAGCCGCACGGTAAGGGTTAAATTGTTGAGAACCTGTTCTAAGATTTGTTGTTTAAAAGAACTCCTGCCGGAGCCAACTTATACTTGCATTTGGACATTAAAAGGGACAGTGTTGACTTTGGCACTTTAAGAGTTTTCAGAGTTACAAATATCTTCAATGACCTTTGGGTCAAGTGAATTGTCATAACATGGAATATTTGGTATATTATTACCACAGACTGTGATCACAAAGAAAGTGTTATAGTTACACCAAAAATGATATAGTGCTTCATTGCCCTTTCTTCAACCATTAAGTATTTCTTATTGATAGCAACTAAGTATAGTGGTTAAACTTTACTTCGATACATGTGTACGAACAATATTTATCAACGCTAATCACTGATGCAATGTTTATAAACACGATTTAAGATGGATTCCACTTTATACAAATAGTGTTAACTTTAACGGTTTGTGTGTTCGTTAAATATATTGTGTGATAGAGGTAATTAAGCTAGATAAGTCACAGCTTGACCCTTAAGGTGCTAGTAGAATCAGGTTTTCGTTTCAGGTGTTAACGTTAAATAGAGGAGCTCATTTATACACATTACAAGTGAATACATTTTAAACAGCACACTGCCACGATGAACTAAAGTTGCTCAAGCCGTGTTAAACAATAACCAATCATTAAATCAGTTCAAATCAAACAAAGTGGTCACAGGATCGGGAAACAAATACATTAGTCCAAGGATATCCACCTAACAGACAAACGACACACAATGTCATTGTACTCATTAGTGTGGTGATGTTGCTGCTTACCGATGTTGCTGAGGCCAAACAAAAAAATGTTGTGGTTCCGATTACATGTCTTTAAAATTTAGGGTAGGTCGGTAGGGAATTTTATTTTGTATCGATTTTTTTTCCTGATATCAAATTTTAACCCTTAACATGCTGAGTTGATTTTAGCCAGTCTAAAAACTGTGACCATCTTGTGCTGTTGAAAACCTATCCTGTGATAATTTGTTTAAAAGAGCT
>JAULCD010274071.1:0-10147 GCA_032361085.1 Calliostoma canaliculatum | reverse complement strand
CACTCACTCACTCAAAGAAATTAGCACAAGACAGGTTTTTAACAGCTTATTTTGGGCAGACTTTTGACAATGAAAAAAAAAAAATGTTTTTAACAGCTTATTTTGGGTAGACTTTTGACAATGAACAAAAAAAAAATTGGGATTAGCACTTTAAGGTTTAAGTGTTGGATTGCAGCTTCCCGGTGATATTGATCACACAGTTATGTACATGCAGTCACCATTGACAGGTTCACACAGAAATTTATTGCTGTCAGCTGACTTATGTTAAAGCTAATATCAAACAGGAAGGAAAGGCTATTTATAATGGTAATAATGTTTTTTGTCTCAGGAGTAGCGAGTTTAATTTATAGCAGTTTTAAAATGTGTACAGTGTCAACGTGTTACCTGTGGTTATTACTCTGTTTAATTGTTAAACATGAACAGATAATTTTTATGCAAACATTTTGTGAGTGTGTAAGTGAGTGTGTTTGTGTGTGCGCCACGTGCATGCGTGCGTGTGTGTGTGTGTAATCGGTTTTATTCAAACTCCTGTAAGAGCTCTTTAAAACAAATTACCACAGGATAAAGTTTAGACAACACGAATTGGTCAAAGTTTTAAGTCTATCTGCATTACATTCAACAGAGTAAGGGTTATTTAAACTTTTAAGGCTCTGTTATTAATGTAACTATCTTGCACAACATGACAATTTAATATTTATTGTGCTTTATCATTATTAAAATATAAACAACTATTTCTTCAACATATTATACCAAATAATAGTTAAAGCTATTCAATGTGTTCATTAAAATATTTAAATCAATAACCACCATTCCTTGTCAATCCAAAAACATATTTCATTTTCATTTAAGACACAAATTCTTGTCAATGATAACATTTTGCACAATATAACAATTGATTACTTTTGTGTATGTGATCATTATTAGAATTTCAAGGCACAATTTTTTGTCAATGCAAACATATGACACAATATAACAAGTACTATTGTGTATGTGATTGTTACTGAAATTTAAGGCACAATTTCTTGTCAATGCACACATACTGCGCAACATCAAAGTCTCATTCTGATTCAACGTCATTACTGTCGGATGACTGACTGATATATAATACATATATGTATGTGCACTTGTGTTGCAACTAACGACTTGAAATAGGCTCTACCTGTTCAACAATCGCTTTCCCACAGATACTGTTACAAGAAATTGACGTCTTTGTCGACGCTAATCACATTCATGTGCAAAGGGGCATACACACCTGTCAGGAGTGTGTAGATTTCAAATCAAAAGTCTTTTGTTGTACATTACTAATGCTTTTGTTGACGTCTAGAAACAGGAAACTTTTGCATATTAATGGCATATATTCCCTTGGAAAGGGATGTGAATTTTTCGTGGATTCGCGATTTTTTTAAAGATTTGTGACCATCAGTGAATTATTTTTTAATTGACTTCTTTAATTGTTATTTTAGAATTTGAATCGCGACATCGCACCCCACTCTATAAGGAAGTTATCATCCATAAAACTTATTCAGTTTAATTTTTGAATTGGTCTATATTAAAGGATTTCTTTGCTTGACAGTGGTACAAGAATCGATTCTGAAATGTCGCACCTTACTCTATGAAGAAGTTATCATCCATAAAATCTTATTGAGTTTGTTTATATAAAAGATAAACATTTATTTACCCAAAAATAATTTCCCATAGATTTCATCATCTTTTATTCTTATCCTTGCTTGGAGAATTTTTAACATTTAAAAGAAATAAAGTGAAAGACATTGGACTGATAGATGATCACAATATAGTTCAAGATTTCTTGGATGTCAACTTCTGGTTTGTTCGTAAGTTCACGACGTTTCGGGGCATATGCTTGCTCCATAAGGTGAATGAACTATGTACCACCACTTCTAAATGTCCCTAAAAGAATAGGATCACAATAGGAAACAAAGATTTGTTTCAGTCTGTGTTTTGAGACAGTGAGGCTGCATATCAGTGTGGCATAGTGGCACAATTTTGGGGGTGGGTTCCAGACAAAGCTTTCCAGAAAAATGTTTAATCTGCATTTTTAGAAACTTGTTTAGCCAACTTGTTACTTGATTAACAGTAAATGGCATTAGAATTTGATGAGTATTAAAAATTAATTTTAAAAAGTTAATAATTAATAATTTTTAAAAGATATTTGGTGCAGTAAATAATATAACATACTTGATTAACACTGCAAATTAGGAGTCCAACATATTTTATAGTTTTTCACATATCTGTCCCCAAAACTCACATTTTTTGCATAACCATAATAAATTTTATTTTTCACAGAAGGTTTAAAAATTTTTTTAAAAGCACATAGTTTGTAAGGATTTTAGCATTTGTAAACCAAACCCATTGGCCCAGTGAGAGTCTGGTCTATCAGTAGTTGTCAGGGGTGTATGATTTTAATTATATGTCAAATACATCCTGTTTTTACTTTAATACTACACCACTGTCCATTGAAGTATGAAACTTCATTTAGGGTCACTTGGTTTACACTTTACAACATTAAATTCATTTTATTAGGAATGCTGTGACTACTTTGTGCTGTTGAAAACTATCCAGTGGTAATTTGTTAAAAGAACTCTCAAAGGAAGCTGTTTTATACAAATTACCACAGGATAGGTTTTGAACAGCACAACATTAAACATAAGACTCTGAAATTAATAATCACGGTAAGACATTATGGAGCTTGTTTGAATAAATTACCACAGACATGCAACAGCCTTAGGATGAAAGAAGACAATAATATTAACATTAAAGCTGACACTGTCTGTCCACTTTGGGCTGTGATAATCATATTTTTATTTTCAAAATACTGATTTAAAAGTAGATACAATGTACTAGACTTGCTTATTAGTGGTGTAATGATACATCGAACTATCGATTGATTGCGATCGCTTGTCTCACGATAGTACACTATTGATTGCAACTTGAAACAATTGATACTATTGGCTATAGTTTGTCTAACTATCAATAGTTTCGATAGTTAATTTGTTTAGTACATTTACTTTCTTAAAAAACAGAGAAACAACTCCTATGATTATTTAACTTCTGTAGTGCTTTCGTTTAAATTGCATTACTTTGTCTGCTTGATTGTTCTTTTCATTTCTTGTTTTCTTCACGAATAGTATCAGAAAGCTATAATTATCTTGATGGTGTCAGTCAAAATGCTGAAATATATGCTGCTAAAACCTGCTTTAATTGAAAGTGAAAACTATCGCAATAGTAGAGCCACTATTACAATAGTTGTTTTAGCTATTGCAATAGCCAAAAATGCCTCAATAGTCACCCCTATTGCTTATTATTATCAAGACTATCCAAAAGGCCCTATTAATATCCTCCATTGTTGGCGCAGGGCGAGACAGTTTCCAACTCAACCAGTGACAACTGCCACCTTGGCAATTGTCCAGCTCGTGCTGGTTCTTGGCTAAAACAATGCCGCCAGTGGGTAAGAAAGCCAAACTCATCACCTCCCACACAGTGAGGGTTAAAGTATTCTGGTTTGTTTCGGCTGACTGGTTCAGGAATGCCATGGTTGAATGTAGTACATTTCTTCCTACTGCTGCTGATATCTGGTTTCATGGAAATCGTGCTGTGTAATGCTCTAGGTTCAACTTGCTCAAACCTTAAACATGAAGTTAACCCTTCAAGTGCTGAGTTGATGTCAGCCAGTCTTGAAACTGTGACCACCTTGTGCTGTTGAAAACCTATCCTGTGGTATTTTGTTTAAAAGAGTTCCTGTGGGAGCTATTTTCAAAAAATTACCACAGGATAGGTTTTCAACAGCTTGTTTCAGTTGGAATTTGAATAAATAAAATGAGCAAATGTTGTGATCAGCGCTTAAAGGGTTAACAAGAACTTAACCCTTCAAGTGCTGAGCTCAATCAATATTGGTACATTTCAACGTCAAAATAAAACCTGAATTTGGCTGTTAAAACCTGTCCTGTGGTAATTTGTTTAAAAGAGCTAAGGTTGAAAACTTATCCTGTGGTAACTATAGGAGCTCTTTCAAACAAACTACCACAGGATGGGTTTTCAATATTAGAAACTCTTAAACAAATTACTACAGGATAGGTTTTCAACCTTAAAGGAAATTTTTTAACGAATTACTACAGAACAGTTTCAACAGCACAAGATGCTCAGTTTTAAATTCTAATAACCCTAATTTAGCATAAAGAATAACTGTTTACAAAAATTGAAAAATGAATACATGTGGTACTTGTAAAGCACACTTATGAAAACAAGACTTGAGGGTTAGTCGACGTAGTGTCAGATGGTATTGTATTGCTTTGTTTTAACTTTTTTATAGTTACATTTATCGTAACAAACTTTCGATCCTTCTACGAAGTAAAGTTTACAAATGTCAAAATCTTTGTAAACTGTGCAATTTCTCCTCACAAAAAATTTGTAAAGTACACAGATTACAATGATTCTCGCATTTAATAAACCGAACCTCATAGAAGGATCAAAAGTTTGTTAAGTTGTCAAGTAAAGTCTTTCATGTTAGACATGAAAATGATATGAACAATCAAGGTGTTCTATGGATATCAATTTCTTTATTGCAACTTGTTAACTTGTAGATACTAACACTGTTATCAAGCAAGTGATGTCATCAACAACTCCCTTACTAAAAAATAAACTGGCATAAAAAAAATGTCAACCCCTAAAGTTTAACCCTTATCGTGCGGCTCACGGAAATATCCAGGTCGGGCTAATAGCCTGACCCGGATATTTCCGTAAGCCGCATGTACACCAAGGCGTAAATTTTGAGTGAGACTTTAATTAGAATAGGCAAATCCTTAAAAATTTAGGGACATGCCACTCAGGATAACTTCTCAAAAACTATGCCGCACGGTAAGGGTTAATTGTTGCTCCCTAGTGTATAAGCCTTTCTGAGGCATCAGAAACCTCAACTGCCTGTGTCTGGACAAATTTAATAGAATTACCTGTACAAAGCGTGAAGTGAATCATGCGATATTCACAGGTTTTATGGTTGTGTGATGATGACACTTTGACGCATACTGCAACCTTGACATAGAACATAAAACAAGATGCAAATTGCTTCCTTTTATTGCAACAATATCAACCATAATTCTTTTCACATATTATAACAAAAAATTATTATGCTTAAGTGCAAAATATCTAAAACAAATCCATTTTTGTTTGAAAAATTATGATTTTTAAGGACCCTTGGTTATAAAACAAATTCTATGGAATACATTTCTTTTTTGAAATAACTAAAATATTTTTTTCTGAAATAAGATGTTGAAATTTAAAACAATTTAAAATTGTACTATTTGGAGAAAGAATTTAAAACCTGTTTGCCGATAATGATAACTGACCCACATTTTATAAACACAAGGTAGTGTAAAACTTCATAAAAACATATCTAAAAGAAAGTGGCCCCAAAGTTGTTTACAGTATACATTCTGACAATTTTGGGAAAATAAATTATATAGTTTTCTTTAACCCTTGAAGTGCTCAGCACAACATTGTCTGTTTCAGTGTACAAATTTCATTTGAATAAGCTGTTGAAAACATATCCTGTGGAGATTTGTTTAAAAGATTTCCTACAGGAGCTCTTTTAAACAAATCATCACAGAATATATTCTTAACGGCACAAGGTGGTCACTGTTTACAGATTGACAAACTTCAATTCAATTTCACCTGAATAGGCTATTAAAAACAAATAACCAGTTCTCAACAGCATTCAGCACTTTATGAGTTAATATATTTAGTCCTTGCATGCATTGTGTATTCGAACGATTATTTTACAATGAACAGTAATTTTATACCTAAAAACACGAAATACTGATTGGATTGCATAATGGAGTACCAATCATAATAGCATACAGCAATTTTCTCAATATATGTATGTAAATAACCCTTAAAGTGCTGAAATAATTTTAGAACTTGTAATAACCTTGGGTTATTGAAAACCTATCCTGTGGTGATTTGTTTAAAAGAGCTCTAAGGGAGCACAAATTGCCACAGGATTGATTTTCAACAGCTGAAGATGAAACATAAGACAATGATTTTGACAAATTAACATGGAAAATGAACTTTTATGCCACTTTATAAACACTTAAAGGGTTAATACTTCTGATAGGATTTACATATGGTGTTTATATTAATAGCTATGTTCGACAGCCTTTTGAAGTTGTATGCCAGATATTAAACTTGATATATGGTGCCACCAGGGTTAATTATGCCACAAGAAACAGGATGTGTTATTTATGCTTTTTACAAAAACTAAAAATGAAACATCAACACCAGAGAATAATCAAAACTCAGTATCTGTCAGGATAAATTCCATGGGACATTGTGGCAATATAAATACAAAATAAAAAAATTGCATGTATGAATCACCAAAATTCAGTGATAATATCTAATGTTTGCAAATAGTGAGCATGTCCTGCTCTACCAGTAGCACCCATCATACATCCAGCTTTTATAATAATTTTTAAATTATTGAGGTGTGATTATTAAATTTTGACTCATGTTGACAACTAGTACCCACAAAATACAAGTTTCAAAAGTATTTAGGCAGGATTTGTAAATGTTTAACCCCTAAAGTGCTGAGCACAACATTTGCTCATTTTAGTTTTCAAACTCCAACTGAAACAGGCTGTTGAAAACTTATCCTGGGGTAACTTGTTAAAAAGAGTTCCTACAGAGTAGGTTTTCAACAGCAGGAGGTCTTTCAAACAAATTATCACAGGATAGGTTTTCAACAGCACAAGGTGGTCACAGTTTTAGGATTGGCTGAAATCAACTCAGCACTTTATGGGTTAACCCTGATGTTGATAACCAGTAGTAAAAGTTCAGACACTAAAATTGACCTGTGCTGTCCTCATCGTTCAAAGGGTTAATTTGTATATATTGTCTTTGAAATATACATGTTCTGCATGATCATTCTAAAGGAAAAAAATACCACAAGAAACAGGATATGTTGTTTATGGTCTTTACAAGAACTAAAAGCATGGTTGGACATTGAAATCGACATTGAAATTGACATATGCTGCCATCAGCATTTCAAGGGTTAGTGTTCTATACATACTTACATTTTCTCATTATAGTACACATTGCACATGGTATTCATGAATGGAGTGATCACACAGGTGCGTATATATACAGTGTTCCTTGACATTTACAGCTTATCCATTTCACATGTGGAGTGTCACATTTCTTGTAGGTATATATATCCACTTCACAGTTCATCTTCATCGCAGTGTAATCAAGTTGTCGATTTCCTGAATGAAGTTGTTAACTTCCGGAATGAAATTGTCAACATCTTAAAATTTAACTGTCAACATCCTGAATGGAATTGTCAATAAACTGAATTTAATTGTCAACATCCTGAAGAAACATGTCAGTTTCTTAGATGAACTTGTCAACTTTCTTAATGAAGCTGTCAACACCATGAAGGAAGTTGTTAACATCCTGAATTTTTTTGTCAACACCTTAAACAAACTTCATTTTCTTGAATGAACTTGTCATCTTTCTGAATAAAGCTATCAATTTCCTAAATGAAACTGTCAACATCTCAAACTAAGTTTTCAATTTTCTGAATGAAGTTTTCAATTTCCTGAATGAAATTGTCAACAAAACATGATGATTCGTCAATTTCAATGTTTATTTTTACTATATTCATGCCCAGAATAAGTTGTCAATCATTTTACTGAGCGAAGGTGATTAGTCGCTGTGTCATTACAAAGACTTCAATGTCACTCAAGTGTCAATTACTATTATCAACCCTAAGGGCACTAAACTGATACTGGTTAAACTTAAAATCTCTGACAAATCTGTGCTATGGAAAAACTTATCCTGTGGTAGTTTGTTTAAAAGAGCTTCTGCATTAGCTCTTTTAAACAAAATACCATAGAATAGTTTTTTAACCTATTTAGGTTAGATTTTGGACACTGACATGTAGCTCAAAGTTAACCCTTAAAGTGCTGAACCTGGATTAGTAATATCTGAAACTGTGATTACCTTCTGCTGTTTGAGTGCTGTTATGAGTTAAGTAGGACTTTCGTCTGTGTACACCTAATGCTGTTAAAAACTCTTTCAAACAAATTACCACAGGATAGTTTTCAAGAGCGTATTTAAATAAAATTTTGCACACTGAAATTGACAATTGATGTCGTTAGCACTTTAAGGGTTAAAATTATGAGATTTTTAGATTACATGAGACATTACTTGTAATGACCGGGAATACATTATATACAATTAAGGATTTCAGTGAATCATAGCTATAATTAGCTTTATGCATGTTGTGTGAATATACTTGTACATTTTATGTTTTTGTACATTTATATTACATAGATATATACAACATATTTTATATACAGTCCATGGTCCTAATCCTGAAGCTATTGTATGGCTGAGATGTCTTAACTTTCATCATGGCGCTCTTGTAACAAGAACAATATATAAAAGTCGAGACATCATAGCCTCACAAGATCTTTGTAGAATAGAACCCATATGTTTTTAATCATGTAATTCTTTTAGTGATACACAAATTATTTAACTCTATTTGGAATTCTTATCAAAATTCAGAATAAATACTTTGGGTATATGAACATAAATATCTTTGAATCTTACATAAAGTTCTAATTTAAAGTCATTCCTGCACTGTCCTCATAATTTTGTATTTTGTATGAGCTCCTGTGGTTCCTCTGGAAGGTTTTTCAGTCCCCGGGTAGCACCACGTTTCATGAAAGAGTTATTGTGGAATAGTGGATTGTTAATGACGCTTCGTTCATCACTTCTAAGTTCAGGCGGAACTCCGCCATGCCAGTCGTTAATTGTATCACGCTCGTCGTATCCATTCAGTTCCATACCGATCTGTCCATTCATCTTCCTCTCATTGACTGTCCAATGTCGGTTGAAATTATTATTATCCTTCGACTTAGGAACTTCAAGTCCTGCTGGATGAGCACCAATCAGAAGTGGTGCTTCAAGTTTAAGTTCGGCGCCTCCTGTGAGCTCCACCCGAAATTGGAAAAAATAGGCCAAATCTATGATATCACAGTATTCCAAGTTGGATTCTGGGATATATGGAGGTACTGTCAGTCTGACGTATGACCAACGCCGTCCGTCGTTGTAACACAAATCACTCTCGTCTCGTTTCTTGTTGACGATTTGACGGAAGTTTGTCGACTTCTTTTTGGCATTGTAAAAGCTGTGCATTATGATAGAAGCTTGAATCGCTGTGATTGTGCGTCGACTTTTATTTTTCACCTCTGCATGTACGAATAGATCCTCCCCGGGCACACCTCCTTGTTTGTTGAGTCCAGCTTGGATGTAAACATTACCGAAAGAGCAAGACCCCCAGAAACACTGACTCTTTTCCAACTCTAAAGGATTTTCAACAAAAGCTGGTAATGGACTTCGTCGTAAACACAGAAATGGCTCACTTGTTATTGCCTGGTCAATCGCTTTGTCTCCTTGAACTGTCGTTTTCAGAAGATACGTAACACTGCCAAATTTCCCAATGTAAGATGATGGAAGGTTAATTGGAAGTTGGTATTCAAACTCAAAATAATTATTCCCGACATGAATTCCTTTCGGCCTTCCTCCACGAGCATCGATTACAACTTTTGATGCGTCAATGTAAGTTTCCCTGGCTGTGTAGGTTTCATTTTCACTTTCATCATCCCAGCCAACGGAGCCTTCACCCACGATGGTAACAAGGATTGTCCGGATGAAGGTCGGACGGGAAGCCTTGATGCAGATAGTTCCCCGCACTACCTCTCCTGGTTGGTACTGGTACTGTTCGTCAATGTCATGTTCCAAAGTGATCGACACCTCCTCGATTGCACTCATTTTGATGTCGATGTCGGTCACAAATCGGCTTCTTGTAATCAGGTTGATTTCTCGGCTACATTACAGTGTTGAATCTGAAAGATATGAAAAGAAAGTGTCAAATTGTTCCAAGCTTGTTAAGTAACTCATATTGAAAAAGCAATATGTGATAAATTCCTTCATGAATAAATACATTTATCTCATATGAAACTAATGATTAATTCACCAGTGTTCAATACTTAACGCTCTACGTGCGGCATTGTTTTGAGGCTACGCCCGCCAGTGGCGGACGCCCGGACGCCCGCCCAAGTTGAGAGTCTGG
>JAULCD010274070.1:0-16039 GCA_032361085.1 Calliostoma canaliculatum | reverse complement strand
CTGCAGGTGTGTCGTATCACGCATACGACTTCCGTTAGGCAGAACTCGATTTGGAACCGGTGCCGAATGGCACCGGTTCCAAAGCGATTTATGCGCTACGACAGTCGTACGCCAATGTTATAGTTTAGCACTTACGATCAACTTAGCCTAAGAAGGTTTTGAGGAACGGGGCCCCGGTTGTGAACTAAACCTATTGACCTAGCGATATGGTATGAGTTAATCGATTCTCATTCAGAGTTGCATGTTAAAATGTATTTCTTGTAGGTGTATCTTATAGATGCGCTGTGCATTCGTCTTGACAGAGGCGGGGGTGTAGGCATTTATCGGGAACCAAATTATGTTGAAGTGTTTGAACGCTCGTCTTGATAAGTGCGGTGGCATTTAGAGATTAAACATTTATCGGGATCTAAATAAGTGTTTGAAAAATGTAGATGTACTTGGCAGATATGCTACACAATAATTCTGTGAAATACTAGGATTGGAGATGTAGGAGTTAAGACGATCATCTGTGAAGACCTTTTTGAATGATTTTCGATGTATCTGGTAGATATGCCATATTTGTATTGTATCTAGGGATGCAACCATGCAGGTAGGCCATGATACGATACGTATTTTGACCATGACAGTTGCATATTTTTTTGGTATCGTAGCGTATCGATTCACTAGCAAACTGTATCGTGTATCGTATCGTATGCCATGTATCTTGATTTACCGGTGCACCGGTGTATCGTTGCACGCTTAATTGTATCTCATATTGTTAAGGTGTAATTATTTGGAGATGTGACGATCTATCTGGGACGTTGATGATTTATAACTATCTGGTAGATGTGCCATCAGGTATTTAGACTCTAATAAGAGACTCCTAGATAACATGTGAAATGTATGGGCAACAATAGTTGCCATGCTGAAGGAAAGGAAAGCGGGGATTCATGCAAGGACCATGATGCCAGACGCATGACACAACACAGATAACAGATTGTATGTCATCTGTAAAGGTACAGGGATTTGAAAGTGTGAAGGTCCACTAGGAACTAAACTAGGTGCATTCTGGATTATCTAGGGTGAATTCGAATTAATGACGCATTTATATTTTAGACAAGCAGTACTCGTATATTAGAGGAGAAATCCAGGGTCCCGCCAAAAAGCGATCCTAGTGTAAAGAGGATTGTAAGTGATTTTTGAAACAATGTCCTGTGCAGTTGTTTCTTATCATAGGCTTACCACTGTCGTAGTGCAGAAATCGATTTGGAACCGGTGCCGAATGGTACCGGTTCCAACGCACTTTCTACGCTACGACAGTCGTAAGCTTTTGTTATATTTTAGCACATACGATCAACTTAGCTTAAGCTTAAGCTTTGTGAAACGGGGCCCAGAGTACAACAATTAAAATGTTTGAAGATATGACATGGGAGATACAAAAACTGAAGCATAACTAATGAATACAGATTGAATACAAAAGGTGCCAGTTGAACATTATGTACAGACAACAGCGATTTTAATGTATCCCTCGACGTTATGTCTGAATGATGCAATAGTTTGAAATGTCAAACACTTATAAGCTAATAACTGAGTTTGAGTTGTCATTGAACACTAACGCCAAACATTTCGGCACAATCATTGTGAAAACAATTTGGCATAAGCGTAATGAAGCAATAATGCATAACCGTTTTGAAAACAATTACGCATAATGTATTTAAACAATTAGATATAATTTTATTTGAACAATTAGACATAATCTTATTTAAACAATTAGACTTAAATTTTTTAAACAATTACAAATAATATTATTTAAACAATTAGACATAATCTTATTTGAAAAATTAGACATTATTTTTTTTTAAACAATTAAACATAATCTCATTTTAAAAATTAGACATAATTTTATTCAAACAATGAGACATAATCTTATTTAAACAATTACCCATAATCTTTGTTAAACAATTAAGTAATTCTTATTAAACTTGCATTGACGCTTTTTAATTATGTATCTTAAAATCAAACCTAAATCGACTGTTGGAAGCATACCCTATGGTAATTTGGTTTAATGAGCTCTACCAGGAGCTCTTTTAAAGAAATTGCCATAGCAGTTCAAGCTGGTCAGTCTTAGGTCGTTTTCAAATTAGGTTTACGCCCCTAGGGTAAAATTAAACTCAAGCGCAGGGCCCCATTCCTCAAATCGATCTTAACTAAGTTGATCGTAAGTGCTGAAATATAGTATTGGTTTACGACTGTCGTAGCGCAGAGATCGCTTTGGAACAACTCCACAGGACAAGGTTTCAAACATCACTTACGATCAACTTAGCACTAAGACTGGTTTAAGGAACGAGGCCCAGGGGGAAAAGTTAAATGTTAATTAAACCTAAAACACGTTTTGCCCGGTTGATTTCATAAAACCCTTACACCAGCATTTCATGGTATACATAATTTATCACAACCATCCTTTATTTTTTTTTCACCAAACTTACAAACAAAATACTTGTGAAGGAATTAATATGTAGCATAATATACTCAGGACAAATAAATAGGGTTTACAAATGCCAACATTGTCATGAACCTTTCATTTAAAAAATATTTACAGCTTACAATAATTTTGGCATTTATAAACCAAAAAACAAACTTACAAGGTCGCAAATGTCAAAATCGTTACAAACTGCTTTTAAAAAAAAAGTTTGTTTTTTCTTTGGAAAATGTACTATTTACAATTATATTAACGTTCGCAACCAAAGCCACTGTCCCAATGACTTCTTCCAGACAGAATCCTATCATTTAATAACAATGCAAACCAAACGCCACAGCTTTCACAATTCTACTAACCTACTTCCATCTTCAACTCCATTAATACCCGACCTGCTCAATCTGCCGTTTATGCTTCCCAACCGTATCCGAGTATGAATGATGCCAAATTTAAGCAACTACGACAGAATTCAATACCGAAACGTTTTTTTCTGCTTCTTCAGAACCAAACATCACGTTTTGTTATATTGGCAATAACTTATCTGGAGTAATGGTTTATTTCTCTCATAAGGTTTCAACTTTCAGAACGCCCGACGCCATATTGGTGTAATTCGACAAGGGACAGATAATCCCTAATTACCACTGTCCAGAGAAAGATGTTAGCAAAACTAATCAGACTAGTCCTTCAACGTCTGTGACAGAATCTAATTTCTAAGTGCTGTTGGTGAAGACACTAGTTCAGTACAACTTGGTCAACGAGTAATTCCGGTCGATGACCTCGGACACTTGTCATACTGCGTTTACAACACTGACCACTGGCACTAGGATAATTGGTTTAGATTACCAATATCAAAATCGTTCTAAATTGTGCTCTTTTAAAAAAACAACAAGTTTTCTTTGAAAAGAGCACAATTTTCTACAAACCTGTTGTCCAAAACTATGTTTATGCTTGTTTTGGTTACAATAAGTTTGCTTTCTGAACCTTTCGATGCTTAAATAAAGCTAGTAAGACTTAAAACTAGGACCATGTGTGATGTTGAAAGACTATTCAGGCCAAATATAAAAAAAAAATGTTGTGGTTCCGATTACCCGACTTTCCTTACATATTACATATTATCTATAGCTAAATACCTATTTTGTCTTATCAACCCTTAACGTACTGGGTACAACATTTGCTCATTTTAGTTTTCAAGTTCCATTTGATACAGACTGTTATCATATCCTGTGGTAATGTGTTTAAAAGAGCTCATACAGCAGCTCTTTTAAACACATTACCACAGGATAGATTTTCAACAGCACAAAGTGGTCACAGTTTTAAGATTGGCTGAAATCCACTCAGCACTTTTAGGCTTAGATTTTGATATCAGGAAAAAATTATTTCAATATAAAAACAAACAATTCGCGACCAGACCACCCTAAATATTAAAGACATGTAATCGCAACCACATATTTATTTTGTTTGGCCTCAGTAATGATTTGTTAAAAAAGAGTTCAAGGTTCCAACTAGTACAGTTCGTAATTACAATTTGTGTCCAAACAAATATGGCTGCCATAGAATATATTTTGAGACGTCAACGTCATATCATAATTTTTAAAGTATTTTTTGCTGTCAAGACAAACACAGTGTAAATATATTATCAATATGATATATTTCCTGGATAAATGAAAATTGTTGAAGACAATAGGTGTTGAAATGTTTAGCATGACCTACTGGACCTGTAGCACCCGCCACACACACAACTTTATGATAACATCATTATGATAACATCATAGTGTAGCATATATACTGGTATAACATCCTCAATAATTTATACCACAATATCCCCATTGCATTCCAAGCTATCCTGGACACTATGACTGTATTAATAGTTTATACGCTGCACTAAGGTAACCACGAATTAGAAAAATGTTTTTAAAAAAAGTTACAGGTCATTGCGTTCAGGAACACCAGTTGTATACAGACACTAAAACTCATCATTTCCCGATAACAAATAATTAATTGATCTGTGGTAAAACGTTTGCTTAAATTCGCGAGCAAAAAAATATTCTACACGAAGCATTTGATTGGATGATAGAGAATATTATGTAACTTCTTATTGAAAGCTATCGTGTTTGAGAACATGTAGTGGCATTTCGTGGAGATACCAACGGCTGGATTATCGAGGGTGTATGTGTAACGGAAATTAATTCCTGATGTAAGACTGACTTGAATATTTATAACTTAACCCTATACGTGCCAAATTAATTTTCGTACATGTATGACTTAAAACTGTGACTACCTTGTGATGTTGAAGACCTACTCTGTGATAATTTGTTTTAAAGAGCTCCCGCCGGAGCTCTTTTAAACAAATTATCACAGAATAGGTTTACAGCAGTTTATTTAGATTATATTTTAGATAAAGAAGCAAAGGGTTAAATCAACAATTGATTAAACATTGTAATATGTTGTTTTACCCACACCGTGTTATGTTTATCTTTATCAAAGTCACGTGGTGTCCTGTGATTATCCGCAGAATTATTTATTTTCATCTCAAGGGTATCTCTCCGTGGAATCCACAAACACAATCGTGGATTTTTTTCTGCAAGACATTTCAATTAACAGAGAATTAACACATCCGGCCCCCTGCTGTGCTGGCGTTACACCGTGAAGGCAAGCGTCAATATACTTTCAATTATTAACTCTCTTTGTTCAGTGTGCGTCCCATCTCATTGCAACTAAGCCGCACACGTATCACACCTATACACTATATTAAATAACGCGTAATGTATTAGGCCTTTTAGTTTTTATTAATTGGTTTACATTACTGTGCGACAAATGGATGTGGTCATACACGTGCCTGTAAACACTAGCACCTATGACCATTGTGTACTGTTAGAACACTTTTCTGTGTTGATTTGTTTAAAAGAGCTCCTCTATGAATTAGCAAGAAATGGGGTTTTCAAAAGTGAAACTCGTTTTTCTTGATTGAAAGAAGTTGTGGTATTAACCGACACTGTTAAAGTTTTAAACTAATTTTAGTTAGTCCAACTGTAAATACCTTGTACTGTTAAAAAGCTATATTGTGGTAATTTGTCCTGGAGGAGCTCTTTTGGTGTGTTTTTTCATCACAGTATAACTTTTCAACACCTATAATTATATTAAAATGTGGACATATGTCGAGCTTGACACTCTAAGGGTTCCAAAAATTTTGAATATTTATGATACGCATATCTAAGCATAGATTCCCTATGTCTGTGTGAATATAATAAGTTGATATACAACACATTCACAGTTTGGTGTATGAGTTTAAAAGTATATAAAATCGCGTGACGCTCTGTTATAATATAAGAGTTATATTCTAATAATAATACTTTTTTTAAACTCTCAGTCTCACTTAAAATAATGTTCAGGTAAAGTTTTAATGCTAATAATTTTTAAAAAACCAACAACTTCGATTAAAATAATCATATTATTTTAAGTTAATGTTATTTAAAATATGACGAGAAATAAACATAATGCGAGTGCTAAAACAGTTGACAAGACGTGCTATAAACCACCCCTAGGGTTAGTAATGAAACCTGACAGAACTCCACAATAAATGACTGACAGCTACAAACATGAGTGTTGTCTGTTCCGACATCACTCCCGAGTCCCGTGTCACAAAGACGTCATAACATTACGACGTCGTAAACCATGTTTATTGGTTAATGAATTCGGTTTACAAATGCCAAAAGTCGTTGTAAACTGTGCACTTTTCAAAGAAAAACTTGTTTTTCTTTGGAAAGTGCACAGTTAACAACGATTTTTGCATTTATAAACCAAATCCACTGGCTTAGTGATTAGGTTTATGACGTCGTAAAGTTACGACGTCTTTGTGAAGAAACGGGACCCTGGTTACCAAATCAATGTCAATAGCGTGTATGACCCCCAAAGTCAAGGAACCAAGCTTGGCATTTTTGTCGAAAATGTCAAGTGCCAGATTGCGCCATTAGGGATGTTCTGCCACTCAAAAAGAAATCAGTCAACTTGCTTCAGGTTGTCTGAGTTTTGAAGTCTGTGACAGATCTTTCTTTGAAATGATTCCACTACTTCGGGCACAGCCCAAGGTTGCCTGGTTTCCACACGCTAGCACTAGATCTCATATTGCCAGATTTACCCATTAGTTAATGACAGTTCAGAATGTTTAAGTTTTGCCTTGGCTCAAATATTTACCATTGTCCTTAAAAATTCAATTTACCCTTAACCATATCAACGATTTTAGTTGTCACAAATACCTCGCTACATTATTATACTGCCACCACCATTATAGTAAAATTATTTACAGTGTCCCTTTCCCTCTCGTAAACCCAAGACGTTTTAACTTTTATCTTAGCGATCTCGTTACGAGAGCGCTAAGATGAAAGTTAAGACGTCTTTACCCTTAAAAAAGTTACTTATGGTTGTCAACTACTTTATTGTCCTATATCAAAGTTTTGGTGTCTGTAATTATCACTGTTGTCAAGCACAAGAGCTAAACCTCTTATCTAGTGTGCTAATATTGAAGTCGTCTTAGCTTGATAATAAAAGCTTGGTAATAAAAGCTGTCAATAATTGGTTCTAGAGATGAAGAATTAGAATTAAAGCTATCATATGCAAGATTTGTTACTTCTCAGTCATGCTCAATCTCATTAAAACCAGTCCTACTGCCCCTTTGTTGCGCCTTTCCCACTCTTCATGTAGGATCTGAGAGTCACCCATAGAAGGTCGTGTTCAGTTGACCCCTGAAAGCGACTAATCAGCGAGCCTCTTACACGGTCATGAAAGCGCGGCATTCGGATTTTTAGTTAACTAATGCACCTCGAATGAGCATTCCGATTGACACCAACACAAGATGGCATGCAGAGCGGAGAAAGAGCAACGGGGCAGTAGGACAGGTTTTAATGAAATTGTGCTGAACGAAGCTTTACTCTGATTAGTTGAAAGTTGTTTCCAGTCATTTTTTTCATTGGCTGATGAATCTCGGTGAAAGGTCAACTGAACTCGACCTTCTATGCTGTACCTTTCAGCTTTATGACTGATTTGATTTACCACCTCAACAAACTTCTAATAGTAAAATACTGGAAAACCTAGCCTATACTCCCCCTATTTCTAACGTCCTATTCTTCCCTCACGACATTGTGCACTTAAAACTAGTATTTTCTTTTTGAATTTGCTTTTCCCTTGTAAGTTAAGTATATGTATTGTTTATTTTACTCTTTGGGCATAATGATCTAACGCTATTGTGAAGGATCATGAATTTAGAAACAAAAACTGATTTCGTATTCATTCCTTAAATTATTGTGACTGTCATTGCCACAGCTGCTGGATTTTGGCAAACATACTTGGTAAACTAATTTATTAACGATTTCTATATGCTTTTCAGAAAGTGACAAAAACAACATTGTATTATTTTTGGAATTACACTATCTAAAAAGGTGACGACAATCACTTTGAGTGGTTTGTTTGTTGTGGTTTAACCTCAAATTCCACTTTCGTGTTTTTGCTGAGGGTACGTTGAGTGGTTGAATCCCATGCGGGATTCGAACCCACTCCAAGAGTCAGGCATCAATCGCCAGCACTTAGCATTCCAGCACTTAACCACTCAGCCACGGGGATTTACTGCACTTACAATTAAAGACAGTTACAAACAATGAACATATACTTCCTTTTACTTGTCAGTATGGAAAGTGTTATTTTCAGTATTATAATATACTATGATCGACAAGGTTAAACTAAAGACAAGACTAGATCCCCGTGGAAATGTAAATCATTAATGTCCCGTCGTTCTGCATATAGAGATAGCAATTAATTGGTCCTAGAATAGCACCGTAGTTACCACAATACCCTCCTTTAACCCTTTGAATACCAAGCTCAACATTTGTCAGTCTCCTTGTTCATATTCCAGGCTAATTAAACAGGCTGTTACAAACCTATCCTGTGATGATTTGTTGAAAAGAGCTCCTTCAGGAGCTCTTTTCAACAAATTATCACAGGATAGCTTTTAACAGCACATGGTAGTCACAGTTTTAAGTCTTACTAAAATCAATTTGGCATTTAAAGGGTTAATGCTGATGCTAATGATTACGTGACCTCACGAAGGCTCGAGAGATAGAGTTTGTATTGCAACGTTATTCTTCGTAACTTTGTTCAGATGTTACCATGCGGACGTATAGGCGGAGTTTGTCTGCGTTTAACCTACTGGTTTGGCTTTTAAATGTCAGCATTGCTGTAAATACCTTTCCGGTTAAAAAGCAAGCATGTGGTTGGAAACTTCATGGCCATACCAACAACGAATTTGGATGTATATCAACATTTGACTCATTGGTATGGTTTTTAAATTCCAGAGTCGTTATACTATGACAAATTATAAATTGCAACTTCTTTAATTGAAAAACACGACGTTTCTGGGTTAGTCCCTGCTCCTTCGTCAGGTGAGTGATGTTAATAGCCGTGAACATATCACTCACCTGAAGAAGGGGCAAGGATTAGCCCAGAAACATCGTGTTTTACAAATTAAAGAAATTACAATTTATAACACTTCTCGTTATAACTACACCAACGTCTAAATGCCGTTAAAGAATTTTGCCAGAATTTTTGTATACACATTCCGATAAAGGAGAAAGCATTTGCCCCTAAACGCTGTGATCATACAAACGGATAAGTTGGATGTACAGATAAGTTGCATGTACAAATAAGTGTCACAAGCAAAAATGTATAGAAATTATTCAGCAGATTTGGTTTGATGAGATTTTCGTTAAATAATTTCTATACATTATGTTTCAGTGTAGGTGTTTTTCTTATCAGCAAATGCTGGTTATACATTGAAAGACCCGCATGTGGTTAAGAATGGGGGATATTTTAAGAAAAGTGTCTCATCAAACCGAAAGGAAACCGCTGAATAATTTCTAAACAGTTTTTCCAATTTGTATCAACATTTCACTCATTGGATTAGTTTTCAAAAGTCAAACTTGTTGCAAGCATGTGCCCCCAAACCTCGTTACCATATGAACAACCCTGTATAAGATGATTGAGGTGTCTAAGGGTTCATAGTGATTCCATGTTACACAAGATAGTCAGGTCCATTTATAAGTTGCTGAGTTGTTTATAGGTTGTTGAGTTGTTTGGAAAGTTATTGGGATCATCGTTATTCAAATTTCACACAAGATCATCTATTGTCAGGTCTAGTTAGAGTTGTTCAAGAGTACATCGTCCTTTCTGAAGTTGTACCAGACACTCACCTCGCACGAACCCCAGCCTGGTTCGCCCGAGGGATGTTGGAACTAATCACTTTCAGTTTCTATTTAACTAAACCTTGATTACGCATTCCATTACACTACATTGCTTATCAATGGAATTCTTCAACTGAGAGTCACGAAAGACGTGTACTTCCGTTTGCAGAATCGATGGCGACGACTTCCGGTTCGTCTGAAAATACACACTGCTGTGTTTGCGCGAGTAATTCGTATTTACTACTCGATTCATTTTAATCCGGGAACGCATTCTATCAGACGCTTAACTTTGCTCTGTAACATGGAGAAGGGGCGGATAAAAGCAATAGACAGTCGGTAAACATGGCCGCAAAAGAAGTGGTCTGTCTGAACAGAGGCTGTGTGTGTGTTGACTGGGGCTCACAGTTCAAAATTAAACGAAATCAAATCTTAGCCATCGAGCCCTTTCTTATCTAAATGTAAAACAGGGCCCCGTTTCTCAAAGCGATCTTAGGCTAAGTTGATCGTAAGTGATATTTTAAACATTGTCCAGTGAAGTTAAAAAATTTATCACAGGCTTACGACTGTCGTAGCGCAGAGATTAATTTAGAACCGGTGCCGAAAGGCACCGGTTCCAAAGCGATCTCTACGTTGCGACAGTCGTAAGCCAGTGTTATAATTATAGTTCAGCACTTACGATCAATTTAGCCTAAGATCGCTTTGAGGAAGGGGGCCCTGAGTCTTGTTTCATGATGCCTTCCTGAGAAAATTCTTGTCTTTTAACGTAGCGCTCTGGCAACTGTTGCATGAAGATTTTGTAAAGCTATGACATTATAACGTTTATTTCAGCGTTCTGGCAACCGTTTTCTAACCCAAAAAGAAACAAGCTCAAAATTTGTCCGTTCTACTATTCAAATAGCAGTCTCAACTTATCTTGTGATACTTAGTTTAACAGCATTAGGTACTCGTCATTTTAAGTCACAGGAAAAGTATAGTTTGGCACTCTAAGATTCCTAATAATAGGGCATCCTAAAATTGATTTTAATCTTTGCTTTCTTTGTAACTGTCCCATGAAGCTTAATCGATATTTTAACTTTCATCTTAACTGTTGCATGATGCTCTTATCGTTCATGCTAAGCGCCATAAGTTTGATCTTAGCGCTCTAAAAAATATAAAGATAAAAGTTGGGCAATTTTCTCATTGTGAGCTTTATGGAACCTTAGGAAATGTCACTGGGTTTGTTCATAAATACCATGAATATCTGTGAACTGTGTTTACAAACTTGTCCTTGAAACGTGCATAGTCTACAGGGGTGTGCAATTACTATGCCCGATTTTTTTAGTGTGCTTGTTGTTAGCAGACAAGTAGAAAATACTTCAACACTTAAAATTCCGAACACAACGCCTGTCAATTATAATGCCTAAAATCCATCCTAAATAGGCTGTTTCCTGTAATAATTTGTGTACAAGAGCTCCTTTAGGAGCTCTTTTACACAAATCATTACAGGAAAGTTTTTTTAACTTCACAAAATGGTGACAGTTTTTAGTTGTACTCACCACAGTTAAGCACTGTAATGATTAACTATACGACAAGTAGAGTTTAGCTGCGGACAAGTAGATTTTGTAAGTTTAGTTGTCAGTGGACAAGGTTTAAGCAATGGTATATGCACACTAACAGCATCGGCCCAGTCACATTATTTATGACGTTGAAAATTTACAACTGCTTTGTGTAACTATGTGCCGTCTCTGAATGACATTTCACAAGACTCAAAGTTAGAGCAATAAGATGTTAAATGCCTTAGCATTACAAGAACTTCATAAAACAAAACTCTAGATTTACTTCAAAACACTTGAGAAACGCACTTAGTGATTATTCAAATATGAGTTTTCACTTTACATATATTCACGTTTTTATGTAAATATACAAAAAAATAAGTGCATGTATTACATTAAAATGCTCAGGGAACCTTATCTACATCATATTCCCATTATTAGTCGTCCAGGTTCATGAATTTCAGAATTTTATTGGTTTCTTGGAGCCCAAGTAATAACGGCAAGGCGGTTTTTACTGATTCTACTGAAGATTTTAGAACATGTTTCGTATACATCCACTTCTCCATCGCATAAATCGTGCGTCTAGTAGAAAATTATGCGATTACGACACGCTCAAAACTTCTCAAACTAAGGACTGTGGATTTAAGGCTTTCTGTGTGGTATACGTTTCTTGTAACAAATGCAGTTGGATTGCCCTAGACTTAAATATCGCACTGTGTAGTTGTCTGTTCAGTTAAAGCTGTTCTGTTCACCAAAGCCATCTCAGGCTAAGTTGACGTAAGTGCTGAAATACCATATTGGCTTACGACTGCCGTAAGGCAGAGATCGCTTTGGAACCGGTGCCGAATGGCACCGGTTCCAAATCGATTTCTGCGCTACGACAGTCGTATTCCTATGACAAGAACACCACAGGAAAAGTTGCTCACAGTCATCTTAACATTAACAAAGGAACTGGTTTGTTTGCCTTGTATTGATACACCTGAGGGTCCAGTTCCACTTAGCTAGCGTAAGGCTAAGATGTCTTAACTTTTATCTTAGCGCTCTAGCCACTTAAGTGCTGAGATGAACGTTAAGACAACTTAGCCTTACGAGAGTTTTGTGAAACAGGACTGTGCTCTCTCCAAGGCTCTATTAAGGTATTTAGGTAGACAATCAGTAGAAAATGTGTTCAATGGTCATAAAGAAATAATGACTAAGATCGCTCGTAGGTTACGATAACTTTGTGAAACGTATCCTAGGTCTTTTTTAAAAATCGGTTTACAAACACTAAAGCTTCAACTTCAATGTACATATGTTGCAAAAAAACGTTTTCTAACAGCATTTATGGTCATTTATATTTATTGGTCGTCATGTAAACCAATTAATAAAAAATAAAGGCCTTATTTTACACGTAACGCTCATTGTAGTCAGTAGTGAAAATCAGTTTAATCCTTACACAGCTGAACTAAGTTTAGTAGTATTTATCACTGTGAATACCTTGTGCTATTAAAAAACCTATCATGTGATAATTTGTTTAAAAGAGCTCCTTTAGGAGCTCTTTTAAACAAATTATCTCAAGATAGGTTGCCAACAACATGTTTAAATTAAAATATAGAAAATAAATCGGACAATGTTGAGTTTTGGATTTAAAGGGTTAAGATAGTCGCCTGTCTGACGAGCTGCTGTAGTGTTCTTTGATCATTGTTTCCGATCAGGAATAATTTTCGCTTATCGTGTCCATGTTTAACAATACCTTTTGATGTTTGTTTTTTTATGTTCGTATTGTATTATGTTTGTTAGATTTCTAAATGTAAGCTCGACATTAAAGCCCCACATAACATGTAAGACACGTACAACTGATAATCACTCGCAGCTGTTTTAACCCTAAGGTGTCCACGTTCAATGTGTGTCCATTTGAATGTCCAAATGTATAATAGGCTGTTGAAACCCCACAGGAGGTCTTTTAAACAAATTATCACAGGGAAGGTTCTTAACAACACAAGTTAGTTAGTTTTAAATCCAACTAAAATGTATTCGACATTGTATCGGTTAATGACTTGATGTGTGTTAATTAACAAATGTAAACTATTACTTAAATTGTGTTGATGATCATAACAAACTATTACCTGAATTGCGTGTTGATCACCATTATGAAGCTATTATTGGAATTGTGTTGCTTAACATAATTATTCATTAACTTAAATTGTGTTGTCAAGTATCACTTAACTTGCGTTCGGCACCATGATTAAACTATTACTTGAATTGTGTTGACCCATTTAATTAAACTAATATTACTTAAATTATGTTGGTCACCATAATCAAACTATCACTTGAATTGAACTTTATTGGAATTGTGTTAATAACAAAAGTTATTACTTCAATTGTGTTGATCACCATTGTTAAATAACTTCTTTTGACCACCACATTTAGAATATTACCTGAACTGTGTTAATTACTATAGTTGAAATATTTCATGAATTATATTGTTTGCCATAATGAAGCTATGACTAAGTTATTTTTTTGTAAAAATCCTGGTTAACAGGAATAAAATAAGCTGATTAACTTGTTTCATTATTTTGTAAACAAATCCCACTTATCCTTGTTTTTATTGCACCCAATGAATTATTATTTTGGTGATTTAAAACATTTCAGACACCAGGAAACAAAATGCAGCGGCTAAACTAACAACACTGCTCATTGTGTATGCCTGGGACGCATCACTGTTTCATCTGACCAACAACACTATGGAACCTTACCCCTTCTTTAAAGCCAGGGTGAATGCTATTGCCTTCTTAACTCTCTCGAGGACATTAATAGTAGGATACAAGAAACAAACCCTTGAATTTCTTTCCTTGGATGGTCAAACTGGCAGAATGATAAAAGAACGTATTTTGATACAAGGAATAGCAGTGGACGAATCCAAACAGCTTGTGTTTATGACGCATGGTAAAAGGAGGGTTTCTAAAATAACCACTCATGGTAAAAACTTTCGGAAACTTATTTTCGTCAGTAACAAATACAGACGTATCAACGACATTCAAGCTGATACACGACGTTCAGTTATGTACTTTTCAGCAGTGGCTTTCAAGGTGGAAATTAAAGAATATACTTATCAGGGCAAATTCAAACAGAATGTGGCAAACAATTACAAGTTTTACATTTTTTTAGATTCTGACCATGACCGTCTTTATTACAAAGACCGCAATGGAGTAATCAGTATTGCACTCTCTGACAACACAAGAAGGCGAGAACTGTCAAGGTCACATGTTAGGACATTCATTGTAGTGGAAAACCTTATTTACTCTGTAAAGGATTCCAAATATATTTACAGCACGACCAAGCATGAGAGCAAAATAATCTTTAACCCAGGAAAACAATTGTATTTCATTTGTCAAATAATGTAGGCATATAAGCGGATACAGGAATATTGTTTCGAGGGGGTGACCCACCAAAAACATTTTTGACCCTCCCCCTTTCTCTCTCTCTCTCTCTCTCTCTCTCTCTCTCTCTCTCTCTCTCTCTCTCTCTTTCTTTCTTTCAAAAGGAGGAAGACACTCATTATACGAAAAGTCACCAGGTGGGATTACAAACAGCAGACCAGAAAATGCCCCCAAAATAACCAACATAAAAATGGTTTCCCTCAACCACTAATTTTCCCTGCAACACCAGGTCACAATGTCCCGCGGAAATGTGTTGACAAATAAGTGTCTGTATGCATGCATTGTTAGGCTGTCTCGATCCAAAGACCAGGTCATTACAATGCTCTCGATTTATAAGACTTCTTAAAAAAATAGCAAGTTTTTCTTTGGAAAGTGCACAGTTTACAAGGATTTTTTTTGCATTTATATACCAAATTCATTAATCCAGAGACATGGTTTAGGACGTCGTAAAGTTATGACGCATCTGCGTAATGAAATGTCAATTATGTAATTAATCAGGACGACACTTAATTAAGAGATGACTCATGGTTCACTCAGCGATAGTCTCTACTAAAATAAAACAATATCACGTGACATGAGGGGACTAATCGCTGATAATTCTGGCAAGGGGATCTCATAAATATTCATCATCAGAAAAAGCTTATAGTAAAGATGTGTTAGAGAATTCAACAGAAGAGACAGAGCTGCTTAAAAGTTGTATTTTGCCCTGGTGTCTGGGAGGAATAAACGGTTAAAGTCGAGAACTGTTGTTGGTTGTCAATTCATTTACAACTGAGAAAACGTGTCCGGGGACATTTGTTCTTCATGGTTTAAATGTGTATTGAGACAAAATGTTGTGCTTTACAAATTTTAGATTAAATTGCAATTTTAAAATAATTGATTCAGGGGTATTCTAAATAAGTTTATAAAACACATAAGTCCAATAGACATTTCGGTTAAACAGTAGATAATTGGTGTGGAGCCATGGAGTGAGTGAAATAGAGTTTTACATGGCTTTCAGCAGTATTTCAGCTATATCGCCATGTGGTGTACAAGGGGCACACCAAGAGCGTAGCAGATGTGAAAAAGAGAACGACAGAAAGAAAAAGTACAGCAACAGATCACCATTTTAGACGGCTTGTACGTCAAGCATGGGATTACTGGGGTCCTGTTCTTTCCAGTGCCCGAGGACACTCCCCGGAAAGCCATGGAGTTAGTGAGTGACTTGGGATTTAGCACCGTTTTCAACAGTTATCTCAGGGGATCCGATTTTCCGCTAACATGAAATATGATATAATTTTAAAGCAAAAACTTTGAGGCACCATGGCCTAATGAGCGTTGCCTACGATGGTTCAAGATTTCTTGGATGTCACCTTCTGGTTTGTTCGTAAGATCACGACGTTTCAGGGCATATGCTTGCTCCATCAT
>JAULCD010273959.1:0-10147 GCA_032361085.1 Calliostoma canaliculatum | reverse complement strand
ATAAACCTACTGTCAACAGAGAACTTACTTTGTTATTTGTTTGATTTACATTTTAGAAAGTTGGTGGAAGTTGTTGACATGGTTTGTCTTTGTGCGAAGCTGTGCTTTCGCCCTCGTTCACTCTTGACAACGGTATAAGAAGCTATACCGAAACGTTGTGTCATAATGCTATAAGAAGTTTTGTGTTTAACTTTTGTCCTTATTTTGTTATAAAATCATAACACGTCATTATTTAAAATTAGACGAAATTTAAAAAATCCCAAATTGATTAAGATTTATAAGACGTTTAGGCATAATTTAGAAATAAGGCCAAATGTTTACTGAAAATCAGTGATAAAATTAGGTTTTCGGAAATTGAGAAAGTATATTTTTGTTAACGAGTGGAAACCTTTCAATGTTTAAATTTGTGTTCCCGTTTTCAGGACCTCCTCCTGTTTTCGAGTCTGACTCCACGATACAGAAAGACTGTGAGGTGTCTCACAAGATGGCGGTGTATTTGTGTGACGTCAGTGAGAGGATATCAACCCTGGTCAGACTGCAGGACACAGTGCAGAAAGCTGGTAGCTGCATGGTGTACGTGTTGTGCCTGGAACCTTACATCTCTGATTTGTCACCGCAGCCTCGATAATCCAGGCTATAATATCTCCATTACATTCCAACACATACTCTGAGATTCTTTAAAGAATTTTAAAAGTTTGTGTAGTTATAACATGAAATATTATGGATTGAAACTTTTTTAATTGTAAACACAACGTTTCTGGGCTATAAGCTAGTCCTTGAAAGGACTAGCCCTAAAAGGTCATGCTTACAACTAAAGCAGTTGCAATTCACAATATTTAATATTATAAATACAACCCCGCAAACATTCGCTGCGAGTGCTTGGATGTGGAAGTTACGTTATCGTCTTCAATTAATGCCCACACAGAAATTCTTTCCTTAGCGAAAAAGAAACTACGAATTTTACTACACTTCACAAGCAAAATAAAATCTAATGTCAGCTACATATAATAGTCGAACATTAAAGCACAAACACTTTTTTTTTTGCAAAGACCTCTGACGTTTTACAAAATATTTTGTAATTTGTGGTTAATTTAAGTGCAGTGTAATTAAAATCAAGGAAAACACGGCGAATGTGTCCAGGGTGTGTATTGGAATGTAAGGAAGATACCATATCCTGCATTATCGAGCATACCGTCATCGTACCTACGGTGTTATCGAAGGGCCAACTTAAATAGTCAAATGACCTCACAATATCAAGCAGAACAGCCTAGGTTTAGAGAATTAAAGATTTCAGTTTCATAGAGAGGTCGAGTTTCAGACAGAGCTGTTAAAATTGTGAATAAAAGCGTTATATATTTTTAGTTACATACAGTATGTTTCACATTAATGATCCAATATTAGATAGTGATGTTTAGATTGAGATTCACACAAGATAGATTTCGTTTCCATTAGAGTTTCTAACAGGCAAATTAAAAACCCCAACATATTTCATAGTTACGACCTTATAAACCATGTTGCGGGGCACCTTGGTTCTGTACAACATTGTAAGCCATGTCACAGGGCCCCTGGGTTCGTGACGACATTAGAGCGCTAAGATGAAAGTTTCGTCTTAGCCTTAAGATCACTTTGTGGAACGGGATTATGAACGTTCCAGCAGTTTAACATTATAGCTGAGCACTTTGCACCTCCACAAGTAGTGATGTATATATCTTCATGTAAGATTGTGTAGCAGTATTTGAATAACTTCACCCGGACACATTGTATTACAGTTCCATGCTGGACAAGCGACACGCCTACGTGGAGAATGTTTACAGTAGGATCCGCACTGAACTTCGTGAAGTCCGAGCTCGTCAGGAAATATTGGAGGACCTGGAGAACAAAAGGGTCAAGGTCACCATGGAGCGTAACTCTTCCATTTCGTACCAGTGCAGATATGTTCAGAGTGCACATTCCAAGGTAACACAAACCATAAGTTGATGTTTTAAAACAACGAGCCTTCAAATAGAAATATTAAATATAACGATGTAATTTGCACAATTTATTGACCTGAATATCAGAAACGTCTTAATGATATTTAATAAAAAAAAATAGTTGTGGTAAATTTACTAACATCTCTTAAAAATAATTCTTTTACAATAACTGACTTCCATAAATGTCACAGGTTACATCAAACGGTACATCTAATGATAAGATTTGCTGTTATTTGGCATAACACCCAAACCCTTAAAGTGCTAAACTGGGGTGAATAAAACTCAAAACGTTTACAACCTTGTGCTGTTGAAAACTTTTTCTGTAATAAATTGTGTAAAAGAGTTCCTAAAGGAGCTCTTTTACACAAATTATTACAGGAAAATATTTATTTAGGTTGGAGTTTGGACATTGAAATTAACAAGTGTTGGGTTCAACACTTTAAGGGATAACCTTATATCATTATTGTTGGTGTTACTATTGTGGACTATAAGTGATGTGGTTGCATGTTTAAGACCACGACATCTCCGAAAATTAAACCAATTAACTGATTTTGGCCTGGTGTATTCTTATGTGATAAACAAAACGCTATCCTCGCACCTTTTGGTTTTCATTATTATTTTTAATTCTAAATAAATGTGACACAATTCCAAGTCGACTGGTTTTGATATATTTTACATCAAGGAACGATTTGTTCAAACCAATGGGCTTTATTTATAAGTGCTAAAATCGTTGTAAACTGTCTTTCTAAAGAAAAACTTGTTTTTTCTTCGGAAAGTGCACAGATTACAACGATTTTGACATTAACAAATAAAATTCATTGCCAAAGGGTTAAATGAATTTTTATGAATCACGGTGTTTTTATTTTAATTTTACGTGTATGTGTATATTTGATTATCTATATGGATAAGATTATTTATGATTTTTTGTAGCTTAAAATGGATCTGGATAAGATGCAGGTATTTCTTGGAAGTTCTAAAGAAGCTATAAGATCGCTTGGAGCACCTATGGAAAGTGGTTCGAAATGTTCCACGAAATGGTAGGTGTATTCTGTGTCCAACTAGTAAAATTTCGCGAAGGCTTAACTCGTTGATAAACTGATTTTAGTAGAACTTATAACTGTGCCTACCTAGTGCAGTTAAAAACCTATCCTGTGATAATCTGTTTGAGGAGCTCTTTTAAACAAACGGTCATAGGATATGTTTTTAACAGCCTATACTTAAGTTGAATTCTCAAAAACGAAATTATCAAATTTTTAGCTTTTCAACAGCCTCAAATTTGGACTTTGAAAGGGACAAATGTTGAACTTGACATTCAAAGGGTTCACCACACATGATTTACACTATTTCAGGAAAAGTTTCCACAACATTACACATGTTTTGTGTGAAAATTTACTTATTTGCCACAACATTTGTTGTTAAATATGTTAAGAACTTAACACGAGAAGTTCAACACGTTTGAACATTAGTCCATTGAGTATATGTGAAATCACTGATTGTAACCTTCAACCTTAAGAGAGTAAAAAGATTTTCTAGGATTATTACAGGATAGGTGTCTTCAAGCAGAACATTGGCCCCGTTTCTCAAAGCGATCTTATACTAAGTTGAGCGTAGGTGCTAAAGTATAATATTGGCTTTCGATTGTCGTAGTGTAGAGATCGCTTTGGAACTGGTGCCATTCGACACGCCATACGACGACAGTCGTAAGCCTATGATAAGGAACAACTTCACAGGACATTGTTGAAATCATTTACGATCATCTCAACACTAAGATCGTTCTAAAAAACGGAGCCCTGGTCATAGTTATAAAATCTGCTGATGTCAAATCAGGGTTACTTGGTTTAAAATGGTTATAAAACGTGTACAACAACATAAAGGGGGTCCAAAGTATACTTGATGAATAAAAATAACTTGAAATCGTTCAGAAGAGCTCGAAATACAACCTTTGGTTTGTCAGACTCGCAGCTTGCAGCAACACAAGATGTTTCACCTGCAGTAAATTTGACTGCCGGGAAATAACTAAAAATACTGATAAAACGGCGTAAAACCCCAACTCACTCCTTCAAGAATGTTTTAGTTTTAAATTAAAACCTATGCTTGTTTTTGTCTATGTCAAATTTTAATTGCATACGTAATGTTTTTTCAGTGTCACAAAGGCACAACATATGTGCAAAAGAGGAAGAGACATTTGGAAAGACAACTACCTCAGAAAGAAGAAGCGGACATTGTCAGAACGTCAAAAGCTGTGTCACACCCAAGACAAGTGAGGAGTTTTGTCGTACTATAATTGTCATCGTGTGGCGTGGAAAAAGTGACGTCTGTGACTTTAGCATGGAAAACTATAAATGTAACACATTTACAAATACCGTCGCGTTCGTATTTTCAGCGCATTTTTAAAATGTTGGATTAAATCAATATTTTAAAATACAAACGCATAGCCGTTCCTGTCGCCGTCGCATTTAACGTTTTTTGCATGCTTCAGCCCATGACGTTGCTTTATTTTACACGCCACGCGATGGCAATTGTAATGCACCATACTTTTGACTGATTGAATTGTTGACCATTAAGGCTTGGGTCATTTTTATTTTTAAGTTGAAATATTATATGTGTATAACGCTGTTAATTAAAGTTTTATTTATTAGCCGAGACACCATACAATTATTAAAAGATGTCAACCACGAGAATGATCTTGATATTTTACCTTAAATCAGAAACACATGAAAGTTGTTTGCATTGATCATAAACTCCGCACCACCCGTAGCCCTCCTGCACCTTAGTTGTATGGACATGATCAAACCTATGTTTCCTCCTGTTTGTAGAAGAACTCTGGAAGAAGTCTGCGTCTCTTCTCAGTCTCTGCTGGAGGATCACTGCGAGACAAACTGGACAAGAGTTCTGACGTCTCTCAAACAGAGAATGGGGTATTGATTTAGTAGCTTCATAATTAAAAATGTAAACAGTCACAATCTCAATCTCTCTAACCAATAGATAAATGTAACTGCAGTGTGTATTGTAACTGATCTTTTGTTTCGGCAGCCATATCTGCATCTTAATTTGCTTGAAGTTTGGCCGAGAAACTTTAAGGAAACTATTGAAAATGGTTGTAAGATTCATTTTAACAGCTGTTTTCATACATTGAAGAGCAATCACTCTCGTATTTTTAAGACTCTGACTTGATTTAAAATTTTGAGTAAGAAATTAAAACGAAACAGTTGAAACAGCCGAAACAGCCGTTTGCACGTGGTGGAGACCAATCTGGTATTTTGGTATGGAAATAGGATTTTCAGTTGCGAAAGTGACACAAAACTGTTTAAAAATCGTTTACAAAACTATTTTGCTTTAAGCATACATTTCCATGCATCGAAGACCAGCCTATTTGTTTTGTTAATAATCTGACAGGATTCGGGTGTCTTTTAAAAGAAGCTAACAAACTGTGTTTAACAGGATTTATTTTCTCCAACACAGGCGATTCTATGCACTGCAGAAGAGTTTGGCTTACACGATGCAAAACCTGACTCGATTCGAAACATCGGTGGAGAAGTTGGAACAGACGCTGCTGGAGGTACTGAGTCACAGGGGTCACAGGGATCACAGGGATCACAGGGGTCACAGGAGTCACAGGGATAACAGGAGTCACAGGGGTCACAGAGGTCACAGGGGTCACAGGAGTCACAGGGGTCACAGGGGTCACAGGGGTCACGGGGGTCACAGGAGTCACAGGGGTCACAGGGGTCACAGGAGTCACAGGAGTCACAGGGGTCACAGGAGTTACAGGGGTCACAGGGGTCACAGGAGTCACAGGAGTCACAGGGGTCACAGGAGCCACAGGGGTCACAGGGGTCACAGGAGTCACAGTGGCTGGATAGTACACGAAGGGGTTAACCCTTTCAGTGCCAAGCTTAAAATTGGATTATTTCGTTTTCCAGAATTCTATCCAAGTAGGCTGTTGAAAACATATCCTGTGATATAGTTCAATATTTCTTGGGTGTCAATTTCTGGTTTGTTCGTAAGTTCACGACGTTTCGGGGCATATGCCTGTCTCTTCACCTGAAGAAGGATCAAGCATATGTCCCAAAACGTCGTGTGTATACGTACAAAGAAGTTAACATTCCAAAATCGTGAACGGAGAAGCACGTACATACCCCGAAAGGTCGTGAACATACTAGGGGTGTAACGATTCATCGATAGTATCGATATCGTCATCGCCTGTCATATGATACGATGCATCGATGAAAATTTCCTTTAGGCAATATATCACGATACTTTTATCGTGAATATAGACGATACATCGATGTATCGCCACCAACGACATTATATCCCGACACGGTGGAGTAAACTTCAACAAGACATTATGTATATGAGTTCAGTTTGTAATGCAACGCTGGGAAAGTAGCTCGTTACCTCTAGGTACATTCATAACTTGTCAGGAAAGTCCGTACTAGGGGAAAAGAAATTAAAAATGGGACAAATATGTCAAAAAGACAAGTTAAATTCTACATTAGAAATTTGTTTTTCTTAGGAGAAGTATCATTAGAAATGTGGTCTCGGCACACATGTATTGTGATTTTTATCTTGAACTTATTTGTAAAAATACTTTTGTGATATATAGTATCGCCATGAAATGTAAGTATTGGGATATATCGTCTTGCAGCATTGTCCACGATACATAGCTCTTGTAATAATATAGGAAGCAACATTGCATCAAATAGTTTCAGATGACACTGTATTGACAAGTTATTTTATCACATTTTTGGCAAAATGTAATACACTTCTTTTGTTGCTTGTTCCACAAGGAATTTCCGCACTGTATTAAACTTATTTAACCTGTAAAGGACAATATCAAAATGCAAATACGTATATATTCATTTACAATTTCTATTTTTCTCCCCATTGATTTCTAATAAAACATTAGCATCTTTGTGTTTTCTCCAAATATAAGAGCCTTAGTTTTTTTTTTGTTTTATTTTTAACTTCCAAACACTACAATCTCTTCGAAAGCATTAAAAGTCTTCTGCATCTCATCAGGGTTGTATTCAAACAGTACGGTGTCATTTGCATAAAGTACAATTAATATAACTATTATAGACTATTTACTAGTATTTGTTAAAGTGTCCGCATTAAGATTTATACCTTTACTGCCATAATATTAAAGGAACAACTCCATGTCATTTAAAAATAAACTAAAAACATCTTATCTCGCTTTTTAAATTGGATGCCAAGAAAAATTAAGTGGTATCCCGGATGCCAAGGTTGGAGGGGTTGGTACCCTCATTTGATTAAATCAGTCCTTTTGTGAAGTGGAGGGAAGCACAACAGAGCCAATGGACTGGTTTTAATCAGATTGTAGGACACGTGACTACAGTGTAAACGCCCATTGGACGAGACATTTTGATTGCGCTTTAATGAACGTTGTTCTCGACAGTGATTAGGCCCAACCAAATAAATGTTGTGGTTCGAATTACATGTCTTTAAAATTTAGGGTAGGTCTTTCGGGAATTATATTTTTTATTGAAATATTTTTCCTGACATCAAATTGAACCCTTAAAGGGCTGAGTGGATTTCAGCCGGTCTTAAAACTGTGACCACCTTGTGCTGTTGAGAACCTATCCTGTGGTAATTTGTTTAAAAGAGCTCCTGTAGGAGCTCTTTTAAACAAATTGCCACAGGATAGTTTCTGAACAGTCTGTATCAGTTGGAATTTGAAAACTAAAATGAACAAATGTTGTGCTTAGCACTGTAAGGATGAATAAGATAAAATCATAAGTTTTCATTTGTAGTAGATGATAGAATTTATTTTTTTACATTATGATAATAAACAAATTAGAGTTGGTACCTATGTTGTAGACAAGGTCAGATATTCGGAACCACACATTTTTTTAATTTGGCCTAATCAAAGCGATTTTATTTGTTCACCAACTCAGCTCGTAGGTTTGGTTTATAAAGTTCAAAATTGTTGTGAAATGTGCTCCAGAAAAACTAATTTGGTCCATAGGATCAGTTTACAAGTGCCCAAAATGGTTGTAAACTGCATTTTCCAATTAAAAGATTATCAATGCTGACTCATTTGTTAACACTGAGTCTATGGATTTTTTTTTTTTTTAGAAAGTTGTGAACCTCGACCCTATTTGCTTCATGTCATGTCTTTCTCTGAACTTCTGACCAAGCCATATGGAGGGTGGCTTTACACCAAAAATCAAATATTTAAAAAACCCTAAAAAATTACTTGATCCCTTGATCCTTCAACTTTTATTTTAAAATGCAGAACATTAATAATTTGTAACTCTTTAGATTTTTCCAATTCATCTTTGAAATGATTATTTTTATCACAGTATCCGATTTTATTTTTCTGACAAAAAGTAATTGTTAATGTGTGGTACACCCATGAAGGCCCTCATCTATTGTTTGTATTTTGGGGATGAGGGTGAAATGGGGTTCACCTTTGAGAAAGGTCAATTGTTCCGGACATGTCTTTCCTCCGGTCTTTTCAAGATAAGAGAGTTTTCTTCTTTGATGGAGTGAGCTATAAAAGCAAGCCAGGTAGAGTTTTATGAGTTTTTGAGGAAAGACTGAAAGCCGACACTAATCTAGAGTAAAATGACGAGAGAGATAATTGACCCATAAGTCTTCTTTTACAGGTAGTAGATAAATGGTACAAGAGTGATTAATCTGCCTCCCTTGATCTTGATGTCTTCAGCTCTAATACATTTGTATTTCTCTTCTATATCATGTTGTTTGTGATACATTAATGCACTCAGCATGTACACAATATACCTATATGGGGACTTATAGGAACTTTGTCTGAAATTAATGAGTTGTTTTGGTACCTGATATTAACCCTTAAGCACTGAGAGGATTTTAGTAAAACTTAAATCCATGATTACCTTTTGATGTTAAAAGCCTATCTTGTGCTCATTTGTTTAAAAGAGCTCCTTTCAGGAGCTCTTTTAAACAAATTAACACAATATAGTTCTGTTCATGCAGTTCTAGAAGATACTGTATGAAAGAAAATATCTGAACGATACAATAAATTAAAAATCTGACTCCAAGAATACTGTCTGAAAACTGCCTTGATAATACTGGCTGAAGGATACTGTTGGATGGAAACAGTTTTCAGATACTTTCTAAAGAATACTGTCTTAAGGATAGTGTAAGAATACTTTCTGAAGTATAATGTCAGCAGCATACTGTCTGAAAAAACTGTCTGAACGATTCTGCTTGAGGGATTCCAACTAAAGGATACTGTCTGAACACTGCCTGGATGATACTGTTTAAATATTGTCTTACAGACACTGTCTGAAGGATACTATCAGTAGCATACTGTTCAATGGACACTGTTAAAGGCACTGACTGAAATGTAGTGTGTGAGGGTACTGTTTGAATATTACTGTCTGAACACTGCCTAAAGACACTGTCTGAAAACTGCCTCAAAGAAACTGTTTGAACACTGCCTTAAAGACACTATCTAAAGGATACTGTCAATAGTATACTGTCTGAAAAAAATGTCCTAAAGATACCGCTGAAGGGATACTGACTGAAAAAATTGTCTATTGCATACTGTCTGAAGAATATTGTCTGAATACTGCTTAGAGGATACTGTTTGAACACTGCTTGGAGGATATAAGAGTATTGGCTTAAAAACACTGTCTGAAGCACCCTCTCTCAAGAATACTGTTTGAAATATACTGCCTAAAGGATGCTGTCTGAATTATCCACTCAGCCTGTATCGATAGATTTGTGATCTAGAACCCTGCCAGACATTCTTCAGATGATTCTACAGTCCCTTATTAGCCTCAATTGAGCCCCACAGGAGACCCTCTGTCCTTGGGGCCGGGAGTCAACAGTTTTCTGGATTCTTTTTAAACAAGATTCATACCTTCGTCAGACTGACCTTTCCTCTCACACTTGAGATGGACCAAACTAAATAGTGTTTCACCTTTTCCTCCCTTCACCCCCACTCTCTGCCCTCTCCGGAGGCGCTCTGAGACACCCCCTCACCTTTCCAGCCATCTTCATGAGCTTCTTGTTCCCGATGGCCTGTATACACTAAAACCCCTAAAGTTATAAGCTTATAGCCCAGAAGCCTTGAAAAAGTGCTGAGTACAACATTTGCTCATTTTAGTTTTTAAAATTCCAACTGAAACAGGCTGTTGAAAAACTATCCTGTGGTAATTTGTTTAAAA
>JAULCD010273848.1:0-10147 GCA_032361085.1 Calliostoma canaliculatum | reverse complement strand
CAGATCACCAGGGGTGGATAGGGTTATGTCAGGTCACCAGAGGTGGATAGGGTTATGTCAGGTCACCAGAGGTGGATAGGGTTACGTCAGGTCACCAGGGGTGGATAGGTTAATGTCAGGTCACCAGGGGTGGATAGGGTTATGTCAGGTCACTAGGGGTGGACAGGATTGTGTCAGGTCACCAGGGGTGGACAGGGTTATGCCAGGTCACCAGGGGTGGACAGGATTGTGTCAGGTCACCAGGGGTGGATAGGGTTGTGACAGGTCACCAGGAGCCGATAGGTTAATGTCAGGTCACCAGGGGTGGACAGGTTTGTGTCAGGTCACCAGGGGTGGACAGGGTTATGTCAGGTCACCAGGGGTGGACAGGGTTATGCCAGGTGACCAGGGGTGGATAGGGTTGTGTCAGGTCACCAGGGGTAGACAGGGTTATGTCAGGTCACCAGGGGTGGACAGGGTTATGCCAGGTCACCAGGGGTGGATAGGGATGTGTCAGGTCACCAGGGGTGGACAGGGTTATGCCAGGTCACCAGGGGTGGAAAGGGTTGTGTAAGGTCACCAGGGGTGGATAGGGTTATGTCAGGTCACCAGGGGTGGACAGGGTTATGCCAGGTCACCAGGGGTGGATAGGGTTATGTCAGGTCACCAGGAGTGGATAGGGTTATGTGACCTGACCTTAATTCATGATTTAAAATCATACCAAATCAATGTATTGTGTATGAAAGTAAAGCAGCCACATAATATGAGCCTCTGTACCAGTCAGGAAAAGCAAAAACATCCTTTCTAGTTGTTTTGATGAGAATGAAACTGTAAAACAACTACCTACCAAAACCTCTCTATCAGACATGTTAGGGTCTTCTTTCACAGTAGACATCATCCGGGATAGTTTGTTCTTTCGCTGTGGTCGGGCATATGTCTCTTCCTTCGGCCCTGCAACAAAACATACAACAGTTTGCAGGCAGTCATTATCCATACCCTTTAAAGCATTGACAGACAACAAGTCATGCTAACTTCATGTTGCTTCATTTGGGGAAATTCAATTACACATTAATAATAAAAATTCCAAACAAATAAACCTCACATGACCTACATTTACATTCAAACAATTTCATGTTAAATCAATCATAAATAAAGCTTCCTTTGGAAACAAAACTGAAGAACTCATTTACATCATGTGTAACAGTGATAAAAAGGATCACTCAAATTCATTTATACTTGTGCTTTTATTCAAGTTTTTTTACAAAGAAAATTATTATCTGGAGCATTATTTAACACTTAAACTGCTTAGAATAACATTTGTCTATTTGGTTTCTATGTTTTCACTTCAATAAGCTGTTAAAAAACCTATCTTGTTGGGTTTGTTTTTTAAAAAAAAAGACCTCTCAAAGAAGCTCTTTTAAAAAATTACAACAGGACAGACTTTTAACAGCACAAAGCAGTCACAGTTTTATGTTCTACTAATTTAGTTTGAGCATTGTAGGGTTAAGACATTGCAGCTTCCAAGCAGTGTAGCCTGCCCAACAGTTTAGTGAAGCGAGTCAGTCAACCTACACACTTCATGTACTGCTACTCATCCCATCACCTCAAAAACAGTTAACACAGGCTCAGTAGAGTGAAGAACAAAAATAGAATGCGTACATTTGAGTTTTAAACTTATAATTATTGTAACATGAAATATTATGGATTGCAACTTCTTTAATTGTAAAGCATGACATTTATGGGCTAGTCCTTCTCTTTATCAGGTAAGTGATGTTCATGGTCGGATGGGGGTGGGGGGGTACCAGAGATAATACAACAGGGCCTGACTTTAGAGCATGTGAATCAGATGTTCATGACTAATTGTTTTACATATTTGTTCACAGACTATAACCCTTGGGCCTCACTTCATGTGACTTCTTTAACCCTTGGACCTCATTTCATGTGACTTCTTTCACCCTTGGACCTCATTTCATGTGACTTCTTTAACCCTTGAGCCTCATTTCATGTGACTTCTTTACACTTGAGCCTCATTTCATGTGACTTCTTTACCCTTGAGCCTCATTTCATGTGACTTCTTTACCCTTGAGCCTTATTTCATGTGACTTCTTTAGGATTAGTAGTTATTTAAGGGTTTGTTGTGCATTGTCTAGATATTCATGGTGAGGTATTCTAAACGTGCTCCATCAACTGATATAACAACATGTATATACAAGCTCAGCTAAGTTTGATGAGAAGTTTAGGTTTAATGACCATGAACATCCCTCAATTGATGAAAGTGCAAGTAGTAGCTCAGAAACGTCGTACTTTACAATTAAAGAAGTTTTAATTCATAATATTTCATGTTATAACTACACCAACTCATCTAAGTATTATCATAAAAATAGGTTTTAAAAAAATATATGTAAAGTTTTGATTTTAAACGAAACCGAGAGGAACATGAGACTTGGAACTAAGGAATTAATACTGTAAACATAATATATATACAAGAGATATGTTTCGAGATTGTGGCCTCCATGCTTAAACAGTTGCACGTGTTAGTGATTAAAGACCTTGTCATGCATACCAGACTATGAAGTGAGCCAATAGGTTACAGAAGACTTGGCTGTAAGTACAGAACAGTTAGGACAGGATGGAGCTGTCAATGTCGTTAGGGTGACCATGGTGATGAAAAGGTGAGAATAGGTGGCTGCAGTTTGCTGCTGCGAGTAGCGAGATACCTGTCCACTTGTCTTGTATGTAACTTTTGCCGATCTCACGAGCATATGCTCTCGTCATCTTAATATAGTTTCCATCTGGATCTTCTGCATCATTAATATCCAGCTCCTTCTCCTTAGGACTCAGACTCAAATTAGACCTTGACCTAGATTCTGATAAGGGGATATAACTCTCCTTACTTCTTCTTTCCAAGGTGTCTCCCTTTACACTGCTAGTGCAGGAGGAAGGAGGACGGAAGGCTGAACCACGTTCGTAAATATCCTCAGGCTGGTGCAGGTTCTTCACGTATGACCCCCCGGGGCTGTAGACTCCATCAGTGAGAGGACTTGAGTCGTGACTCTCATCAACAACTAGCTCTGGTTCTTTTTGCTTAAGATCTTTGGCTTCTTGACTCGGAATTTGATCCAAACTTTTCCTCACTAACCAAAAGTTGATGCTTAGTATGATTGCATGTTCAAAATTATCAAAACTCATGCTACTTATTCTCATCTAACTGAACTTGTGTTTGTTATGATGATATCTGGAAAACACTGACAGATGAAGGAAGCATATGAAGTGACTCAAGTAAGGGAGATAAGCTCAGTGATAATAAGACAAACGAGGATTCTGAAAAAACACTATTTTATACTTATTGTTAAAAAGATGTTATTGAAGTTGTTGCACTTTTAGTATAAAATATAATTGAATAGACTTGAAAACTATGTAATATAAGCATAAACGATTTCAGTACATTCATCATCAAGTAATGTTTTCTAACAGTCACTTATTTATAATTATTTTAACATCACTACTACCTATTTTTGTGTCTGCCACTGTATGGATAGCCTGATAGCTGTGACATCCAAAAAGACAAACTAAACAGTGCATGTACAAAGCTGCAATCTTGTCTCACCTGAACCATAACTGTCTCGCTGACGTTGCTGTTGAAACTTCTCATAGGCACTCCTCAACTCCTGGGCACCCTGGTCCTTATGGGAACGACCTTCTTCTTGACCATGCCTTTCTTCGGGCCTATGATTGTAAATTCCTGTGTCTCGACCATCATCAGTTACCTCCCTTTCATTGCGTGGCTGTAAAGGAAAATTTACTTTGTAAAACTTGTCAATATTTCAGTTACATTTGATATGTCATTTGATCAATTCAAAACAGTGATCTAACCTACCAATATATAATTTAATATTCTAGTATTGTTTAGAACAATACACATTCCATTATAAACATTTACTTAAATTGACCCATTTACACATAATGTACACTATTAGCCAAAGTGAATAATGTATTATGCTTCTCAAATCCTCCTTAATTAAAATGTACACATGCACAGCCACACTGAGGTATGGACCATTTCCTTGTACCTGCTGGTGTTCTCCTCGAGGCGATGGATACTTGAAGTAGGGCGACTGTTGTCTCCTCCACAACTCATTCTCTGCTGACTGCAGGTAGTCTGTGGAGGTTCTCGGTGTCTTGCTCTTGGCCAAATCTCTGGCAATCTCCTGCCGCATCTGTGTGGGATATGGTGGACGCCCCGGGGATGGATCATTGTCTTCAGCTCCATCAGTGGACATGTTCACATAGGTTGGAGGGATGTTCACAGTCAGCCCTGGGTGACGTCGAGGGGACCCAGAGTTGGGAGGGGATGTGTGTGAATGAGCGGGGTCCAACTGGTCATCTGGATGGGCTGGGTAGGAGTTACCCGGAAACATGTCCATTTGTCCAGAAGCACTTGATCCACGATCCCCTCTTGAACCATTCACACGGTAATGACCTGATGTCCTCGACAACCTGTCAGCGTGTTGATCGTCTAAGCCTTGAAAGTCGGATGCACGAGATGACCGATCTCCAGTCCTACGGTCTGTTGGCATGTGGTCTGATGCTCTTGAGGACCTGTCTCCATGGTAACTGTCCGGTCCAACATATTCTCTCTGGATTTCTTGTTCATGTGGGGCTCCATATCCGGAATATTCAGACGCTCTGGATAGCCTGTCTCGTTGAGAATTATCAGGCAGACTACTAAGGTCACCTTGCTGCTGGTGTTGGTAGTCTTTGAAGTTTGGTTGTACTTCTCTGTGACTTCCATAGGGAACATCTTCATTGTGCTCATTGTGGCTGAATGAGTCTCTTGAATAATGATCTCTGTGTTGGTCATCAGGGTTCTGATGATAACTTCGTTCATCTGTTGGATGATTGAGCTGTCTGTCCTGAAGATCCTGGTTATAAGGATCATATCTGTATTGACCATCACCCTCGTACCTTTGATGGTCTGCTTCTTCTGGGTAGTATTGGATGTAGGGATCAGTTTCTTGTGGAACCGCTTGAGGTACAAACCCCTGAGATTCAGATCTCGCCACATCTCTGATACGAGCATATGGATCTTCGCCTTCTAGATGTGGCTCCCTCACGTCTGCCTGTGTCAAATTCCCCCTTGGGTCAGTGAATCTCATTCTACCAGCTGGCACAAGTGGATCTTCACCTTCTAAATGGGGTTCCCGAAGTTCTGCTTGGGAGTTGCTTGGCTCATTAGCACTTTGCCTTGGGTCTGACATGCTGTTTCTTTGGGGATAATATTGTCCATCTTTCTGGTTACTGCTTGACTGGTATGGATCATTTGGATTGTTTCTGGGATCAAAACTGTGTCTTGATACAGTTGACATGCTTGTGCGGTCATGAGGTCTTGACAGACCATTAGGATCTCTCATGTTGGACATACTGTTTCTGTCACTTGCTCGAGACATACTGTTTCTGTCACTTGCTCGAGACATACTGTTTCTGTCACTTGCTCGAGACATACTGTTTCTGTCATTTTGTCTTACATAGCTATCCCTTTCATATGGCCTTGACATTGAGTCTCTTTCATAAGGATGCGACATTGAGTCTCTTTCTCGAGGTCGAGAAATGCTGTCCCTATCAGTGGGTCGTGACATTGAGTCTCTTTCAAAAGGTCGAGACATTGAGTCTCTTTCGTTAGGTCGTGACATCAAGTCTTTTTCGTAAGGTCGTGACATTGAGTCACTTTCATAAGGTCGTGACATCGAGTCTTTTTCATAAGGTCGTGACATTGAGTCCCTTTCTTGAGGTCGAGACATGCTATCCCTATCACTGGGTCGTGACACTTCATAAGGTCGAGACATACTTTCTCTCTCAATGGGCCTTGACACTGAATCCCTTTCGTAAGGTCTTGCCATAGAATCTCTGTCTTGAGGCCATGACATAGAATCCCTTTCGTAAGGTCTTGATGGAGAATCTCTGTCATTAGGTCTTCCTCTGTCACTGTTCCTGTCCTGGTTGTCTGCCCACTGACCCTGCGGGTGTTGCTGATACCCATACTCTGGACCAAGCTGCTCTCTCTGTGGATCAGCGTGACTGCTACGGTTACTGGGAGGAGGGTACCTCGACTGGGGACCTTGTACATCAGGGTAGTCCCTTCTCTCGTCACTATGTTGTGGGCCTTGGTGATTATTGGTTCTTTCATCAAAGTACTCATCACGGAACTCATTAGGGTCAGGAGGTTCCATGTCTTCTTCTCGCTGCATCTTGCGGTAGCTACCCGGATCCTTCCAGTTTCTGTGTAGCTCTGGTCGCTGCAGAAACTCAATCTCATCTTCATCCTCATGCGACTGTGACCGGTGGCGCCCTCCCATACGATTGTTGTTGGCTTCTCTTACAAATCTGTAACAGTGAAAAATGTATCAATCATAATATCAACCTTACTTTCAAACCAATGCTTATAAACAATTGTCATGGTCTACATCATTTTGTTTATTATGTATAACATAATTGTACATTTTATATTTAGTTACTTAACCTGTATAGCACTGGGGTTCAAAAGATTATCTTAAGCTGTTTAAAACCCATTCTGTAGTATGTTCTTAAAGGTGCTTTTGCAGGAACTTTTTCAAACAAACTACCTCAACACCCAGTTTAGACTAAAATTTTGAAATAGATAATTTAATGTCACACTCTGTACTTTACAGATAATTTTTTATTAAACTAAAAGGAAGTAACAAGCTGAAAAAACATGATTGGCTCATTAATCTTGTAATCTTATCGAGTAATATAACTTGAACCACAAACTCATAAATGTTAAATTAAACAGCTGAGTGGTAGCTTTATCTAAGACAGCCAAATTCAGAGAAAAAAGACAGGTTTAACTTACAAACGTCAAAATCATTTTAAACTGCACTATCCAACGAAAAACAAGTTTTTCTTGGAAAAGTGCTTAGTTTACAATGATTTCAGCATTTGTATTGTTTCCTGCATCCAGTGACTCCACGTTGACGTACCCTTGGTTTCCCTTCATCATGGCCGCCTGTGTGAGAAGACCCAGCCATCGGTCCAGGTCTCCCTGGTTGTCTGTAGCGAAGTACAGGGTCTTTGTATTCTCATGTTCCAGCTGCAGCCAAGCAAGGAAACATTAGAGGACAGACAAACAGGGAGCAGGTAGAGGACAGACAAACAGGGGGCAGGTAGAGGACAGACAAACAGGGTGCAGGTAGAGGACACACAAACAGGGGGCAGGTAGAGGACACACAATCAGGGGGCAGGCAGAGGACACACAAACAGGGGGCAGGTAGAGGACAGACAAACAGGGGGCAGGTAGAGGACAGACAAACAGGAAATGCAAATGAATACGAAAGAAATAAATATAAATCCTTGTAGAGGAAAGATTTCCAGTGAAATTTAGCGCTCATACATAACAATGGCAACTGCTGGATCTGCACGTGATGTTCGTGATGATCATGGGAGTTGAGTACCTGATTTGCACAACTTTGAATTTGAAGGTTATACCTACTGTGGGATGAAATTTGAATGTGGAAACAGTTGAATTGTTTTGAAAATCAGTTACCAAACGGGTGACATGCGTCGACTTACACAAAATGAAAAGTTACATGCCCTTGGCATGCTACAGGTTGACACAACACAGACCGTTGTGGTACGGATGATGAACGTTTCACTGTCTCTCATAAGCAGATTATCGTCCAGATATTGTACTGCACATTCTGTTAAGGTTGACCATGGTTGACAACTCTTGCACAGGATCGATTTATTCGTATTTTAGTCATCAGAAATCGTGTCATAATGGCTCATCAGATTAGACTCTAAGCAGACACTAGTGTGAGAGTAAGTGCACAGAGCTTATTAGCATGCCCAACGTCCTCGGATCATTCCATGTTTGAGAGATCATCACATTAGGGATAATCGCTGTTGGAACAATGTAAAGGTTTCAGATGAGTCCAGGTTTACTGAACAGTCATAAGATAGGGTGGCGTCGATAAAACAAGTGTTTTCATGGTGTTAACATCATTAGACATGACCATTTTGGGGGTGGATCTGTAATGGTGTGGGAAGGCATCACTGCTGCTGGGAGAACGAACTTACGTGTTGTTGCCAGACGTGTTGCCGGATGTGTTGTCAGTCTTGGCACAGGCCAGTACTACTGGCACAACATCAGCTCATCTTCCAGGATGACAATGTAAGATGGGACATGTAAGATGAGACATGCTCATTCAGCAGTTATGTCAATTTCAACATTGTCCTACCATTTTCCAGGAACTTGGTGCTACATTGCAACAGGAGTAGAATAATCTTGACCAAAATGACTTCGGAAGCCTCGTAATGAATATGCCATGTCGTATCCGTGCCTGTCTAGCCAACCGGGGGTTGACTTGTCACTTACTTTGCTTTCATGTCTTGGCAACTTTGCCATTTAAATGATTTATTATGAACATGACTTTTTCATGAACGTTATATGTCACTATATAGTATGTTTCAGGATATATTTGTTGCAGTCTACCATCATAAAATGTGTAATCTTTTTTGTGTTATTCCATGTCAATGTCTACATCACCAGATCCTCGTTCCTCAAGGCGATCTTAGGCTTAAGTTGATCAAAAGTGCTAAACTATACATTGGCTTACAACCGTCCTTACAGAGAAATCGCTTTGGAAACCGTGCCGTTCAGACCAGTTCTAAATTGATTTTTACGCTACGACAGTCGTAAGCCTATGATAAAAAATAATCACTTATGATCATCTGAACATTTAGATCGCTTTGAAGAACAGGATCCTCTTGAAAAATACCCTGTACAGTGATGGGACCTCACCTTAAAGCCGTAGTCCTTGTAGACCTGGTCCGCCTGGGTCATCAAGTTAATTCTGTAACTGGGGAGCAGCACTGATGCCACTGCCGTCGTCTCATCCTCGTCTACAATATCAACATCAACATCATCAGCAGCAGTACTATCATCATCAGCATCAACACTAACATCATCAACATCAACACCAACATCATCAGCATAAAAATCAAACATCCTAAAACCTAAAGTGCTGATTTGGTATTAGTAGGTCTTGAAACTTTGACCACTTTATGTGCTACTTAAAACCTATCCCCAATGATTTATTGAAAGGGACTCCTGCAAGATGGATTTACAACAGAGGAAATGGACAAATTTTGCACTTCACAAGCTAAGGATTAGGTAGCAGTGTATGGTAAGAACTCTATTCACCAGATTGCTGCTGTTTTACCTTTGTAGACAAAGAGTGCGAAGTCTGCGAGCACACACCATCTTTTCTTCCACGACTTGCCCAGTGCAGCATTCTCCTGTATCAGACACAGACAGAAAACTAGAACTCTTGCTAATGAGATTAATACAAATGAATAGAACTGCGATTGTTTTAATGTCAACATTTTGTCCGATCCCAATAATTACAAAACAAGACAGACAGACAGATAGACAGACAGTCGAGCTCGTGAGGTACTCACCCATCTATACAGCCAACCCCTCCTCATTACAGTCGAGCTGGGATTCCTCTTAGCTGACGGGGCCTTGATGTTCCTGACAATTTTCAACACAATTTCAGCTCAGTTATCAGGAAAATATAAATACTGACTAGTACACATAAATGCTTAGTTCAGGATTTTGGATGTCAACTTCATTGTCCGTATGTTCACAAAGAAGTTGACACCCCAAAATGCTGAATTGTGCCTGACTACTTCTAAATGTGCCTCCGAGACTACATGTAAACGCTGCTGTTATAAACATGACAATGGTGACACAAGAAGAAACTAAGTACAAGGGTTTTGTTATTGCTAGCAGAGTAGTTCATTTATTTAAGTAGGTCCTAAAACCATTCTGCATTGTTTGTAAAGCCTAATCTGGTGTAGATTTTTCAAAAGAATTCCTAAAACATACTACAAGGCCAAAAAAAAAAAATGTTGTGGTTCCTATTACATGCCTTTAAAATTTAGAGTAGGTCGGTCAGAAATTTTATTTTCTTATTAAAATATTTTTTTCCTAATATCAAAGTTTAACCCTTAAAGTGCTGAATGGATTTAAGCCAATCTTACAACTGTGACCACCTTGTGCTGTTGAAAACCTAATAGGTTTTCAACAGCCTGTATCAGCTTTAATTTGAACACTAAAATGACCAAATGTTGTGCTCAGCACTTTAAGGGT
>JAULCD010273626.1:0-10150 GCA_032361085.1 Calliostoma canaliculatum | reverse complement strand
TTTGTAGACCAAATCCATTAACCGAGTGACATGGTTTAGGACGTCGTAAAGTTATGATGTCTTCGTAAAACAGGACCCAGGGCTATGTTGACCTGCCTCACAGCTTTGATAATGTAGATGGGAAGAAGGTCCCAGATGACAGCAAATACTCACATTTACTGCTAGAACTGGACTAAGGCGGTATGCCAACATTTAAGACGCCAACCTATCGCCGGGCGACTTCTTTAATCTCTTTTTCGACGACACGCATTATGAAATAATGGTAAAAGAAACTAATAGATATGCCGAGCAATTTTTGGCACAGGAAAACTTGAAACCAAATTCCCGTTATCACAGATAGGCTCCGACTAATTGCTCAGAAATGAAAGTGTTCATTGCCTTGACCATAGCCATGGGGCTTGTTATAGAAAGACATTAGAACTTATTGGTCCAATGGCGATGTTACAGCTACGACGATTTTTTCGGCAACTCTGTCTAGAGATAGATTCTGGCTTTTTGTGATTTTCGTTCACCTGGCCGACAACATCACTAATGCGCCAAGAAATCATGAAAATCACAGCCCTTTGAACAAACTAGGTGTCGTCTATCAAAATGTTGTCAACCGTTTCAGAAAACTGTATACACCAAAGCAGTTTATCTCTATTGACAAGGTACAGTGCCTTGGCGAGGCAGCCTTCATTTTCGTGTGTACAATAAAGACAAGCCAAAAAGATATGGCATGAAGGCGTACATGTTGTGCGACCAATGGCTATTGTTGCGAGTTTAAACTCTACACAGGAAAGTCTGATGACGATGCCAGCGGGGCGGCATTGTCTATGACATAGTGATGGAGCTGATCAAAGATTACTTGGGCAAGGGTTATCATATCTTTATAGACAATTATTATTCGTCTCCCCACCTGTTCATGAATTTGTGGCTGTGTGGCCCTGGTGCAACAGGAACTTTGCGAATAAATAGAAAAGGCTGCATGACAAAAATGAAGGATAAAAAGGAAGAAAGAAGAGATTTACACAATGTACAATCAAAACTTACTTATTATGAAATACCATGATAGAAAGCCAGTATAGCTCATGAGCACGGTGGGAATAGGTGAGTTTAAGCCTACTGGGAAGAAATACCGAGTTACCAGTGACCCCATCAAGAAGCCAAGTGTTGTAATTGCCTATGACAAGTACATGGGTGGGGTGGACAAGTACATGGGTGGGGTGGACAAGTACATGGGTGAGGTGGACAAAACCGACCAATGTTGTCCTTCACTCCCTTCATCGTAAAGACCATTAAATGTTGGAAACGTCTCTTTTTCCATGTAATCAACTCCTACATCTTGTTTGAAGAAGTGACTGGTGATAAGAAACTGTTACAGCGAGCGTACAGAGGTCAAGTTGTTAAGTCCCTGATTAGGTCAGCCTCGTTCCGGACGGCGCCGCTGCACTAGCAGTGATGTCAATGTTGTTCGTCTTCAAGGCAGACACTTTCCTGTAAAGATATAGGCCACTAATGAAAAAAAAATTTTGACCAGAACCTGTGGAGTCTGTTCTCTGGCCAAAAGAAAACAAAGCCTGACCCTTGCAAATAGACCAGCAGGAAAAAGGAAACATTTTGGGCATGAGCCTTTTTACGAATGTCACACTTGTCAAACGTCGTTGTGTGTACACCCAAGCTTCAAGCTGTAACACACCGTGCAGGAATTTGAATAAGAATACATTAAACAAAAGTATAAAGAAAATGTTGAAGAAGCTGCGCCTAACTCGCCACCGCCGTTGCCAACAGCAACTTTGGACTTCTTTTTGGTCGCTGACATGGAGAATGGCATCAGTTCCAAAGCGTTCCATGCGCCATGACTATCGTAAGCCAATGTTATATTTTAGCACTTATTATCAACCGATAATAGCAAACGGTTTGAACTTTGTCTAAAAAATGGGGTTTCATTTTGTTTCCGAAGCAGAACTTGAAAACCGTTCAATGTTTTTCAACAAAAGTTTGCAGGTACACCCATTAGGCGCTGAAGGGGTGCTTTTTGTGTTTTTAGAAATTTTGTGATTTTTATTTTTCTCAATTTCCATGGAAACAGTTTGGACTCAAAATGGGATTTGATTTCGATTCTGGAGCAGAACTTGAAAATGGTTTTTTAATGAAACTTTGCATTTATATTTTACCATTTTAGGGGATATTGATGACTTTGTTTTCTTGTTGTTGTAGTTTCACTAATTTCCAAGGAAACTTTTAAATAAATAAGAAGTAATAAGCAAAACAGAAAATTACAAAAAAGCAAAACAATTAAACAAACCAGAAATAACCCCAGGAAAGAACATGGCTGGCCAAGGTACAGTGTTACATACTGAAACAAGATCGCCTATCTGCTCCGAGTCTTGATCCGGGGGGACACAAACATGCGTAGCTGCCGTACGTGTTCCTACAGTAGAACTCGCATAGCCCTTGGGTAATGGCACATTCATCCACATCTGAGCAGAAAACATATTGCCACTTAAAATGTGTCAGCCGTGAACTTTAAAAAAGTTATGAGCTCATAGCTGTGCTTTGGTTTAGTAATGTTTTGGAGGTGAGGTGGGAGGAGGGGTGAGGTGGGAGGAGGGTTGAGGTGGGAGGAGGGTTGAGGTGGGAAGAGGGTTGAGGTAAAAGGAGGGGTGAGGTGGAGGAGTGGGTGAGGTGGGAGGAGGGGTGAGGTGGGAGAAGGGGTGAGGTGGGAGGGGAGGAGGTGAGGGGGAACGGTGGGGGGAGAGGGCCTGGTGAGGCGTTTATTGGACGCCATGGTAGGACGTGAAGCCTCGAGATGGGTTTGCACTCGGTGCTACTTGATGAATAAAACAATGCGATTAAACTAAATCATGATTATCCCATTTTTATTATTAAATATGAATATTACAGGTTAATATTGAGTTCGCTTTTAAGTAAGAGATGTTATTTGTTCGTGCATTTATCACGAGACAAAATGTATAGGAATTATTCAGCGGACTTCCATTGGTTTGATGAGATTTCCACAGGAAATCTCATCAAACCAATGGAAATTTGTTGAATAATTCCTATACATGTTGTCTAGTGATGTGGACATTTCTTAGTACAATCGTTCTAATGGATTCGTAAAAATTATAAATTTGATAAAGACATAGTTTGCAATCAACTTCTTCATCTCTACGAGGTACAATGTTGCTGTAGCTTCTTATACTGCTGTTAAGCAAGAATTATTTTTGCTTCACAAAGTACAAAAAGCTAAACGACAACGTTGCCTCAAGGCGAATAAATCCACCAAGATGTATTTATGTAACTGTCAATTGGTTGATAACTGCCAGTCTATCCAAGAACATTGGTATCCAAGAAACACGGTTGCTGGTGAGGAGTGTGTATGTATGTGGTATCTATTTAAATCATATTACTTTGGACAAAGTACTTTATGGCATAAACTAGAAAACTTTCGTCTCATTAAACGTACAAACATTCTTCATCTTTCACCACAACGCCACCAGCGCTTTTGTGAACTTGGTGTACTATATCAATAACCGTATCATTCACTTGACTGAATGTGTTTACATTTATGTGTGGGAAACACGTCTATATACTGATTCAATGCATCCAGCTCGGCAACACGAGATAAGACCTATAAATACACCACCACTTAGCACCCTGGCGTCTTAATTGTGGCTATGTTGAACATCTTCTGAAGAGCTGTAAGCACAGACCAATTTGCTTTAGTATGAGGCAAGTCATAAACGCCAGTCTTTGTAGATTTCTTAAGAGTTATAGGTTCAGGGGACGCACCTACCCACAGATCGAGTTATCAGACGTCAACTGTGTTCTGCATCGTCTTTATCTCCTTGTCATTAGCGAGCACAATCAGTCTGTCATGTTACTGGTAATTGAATTTATTTATCACTGTATCTCTGCCCCCACTGCGGGTCCCCAGTAGCTGAAGCCATTAAGCCGAGAACACGGCCATCGATCCCGCCACGCCAAATAGCCGGTTCCAATGATTGCAAGATGGTACCGATGTCTTTTAGTGGGCAGCCAACGCGTCAATATATCTATCAGGGACGGACATTTAGTAAATCGACGTGATTTAGCTAAGTTGTTCAATTACGGAAACAGCACTTGGGCCATTGTATGTTGTAGATGGCGGCCGCCGATGTTCATGGTATGTCTTCTTTGATTAAGTTGGAAGAGACCTCTTGACCAATGGGAAGGGTTTATAAATATCCAAATTGTTGTAAAGTGTGCATTTCCAACAGTTTCACTATAAAAAATGTGTAAAAATTATTCTGCGGGTGTCCATTGGTTTGATGAGATTTCAAATTTCCTTTGGAAATCTCATCAAACCAATGGAAATCCGTTAAATAAATTTCAATAAAGTTTTCCATGGTTTGTAACGAGAATGGCTGAATGGTTTACAGCCGTTGTTAACATTGTACTTTAAACAGAAAAACAAGTATTGCTTTCAATGTTCACAATTTACAACGATTTCAACATTTATAAACCAAGCTCATTGGCCTAGAGGACCAATACTTCTACTTGTGTACCACACATCAAGCATCCCTCCCGACACAATATAGGTGGGCTTTGGGGGACTATACTTAGAGAAGTTATTAACGTAAGTAGTTATGGCTCTAAATAAAAAAAACTTAGTTGGTGTAAAACCGAAAACGGCAATCACTTCGTGGTTAATTGAATGTGCGATGCTGGAGGTTTTAGTAGGTGAGAGACGGCATTACTGGAAGTGGGCAGGACTTCCTCTGATGGGTACATCCTTTCACAATATGAAGTCCTAATGACACCAAAATAATTATTCAAAATAAATATTGCTTGGAGTATGTATGTACACACACACACACACACACACACACACACACACACTATCTCTCTTTATCTCTCACTCTCTCACACACGCACACTCATAGGAGATATCGCTTGATTTTACACAAGTAATATCTCCTGTTAATGCCACTTTATATCAGTGAAGTTGAAACGAAATTAAAGCATAACACGAACTCGTGTCATGGTCATACCAGTGTTTACGTTGTCTAAAAGAATACCGGTCCTACTCGTTTTCTGCCGGAAACCATAGTAGATTACAACTGCAGTCTAAACCTTTAATCTGCTAATATCAACTGATAGCCAAGAAACATGGCTTTGTCTATTGCACTACGTTTCACTCCCAAGCAGGGGAGTAAAAACGTAGCGCAATGGGCCAAGTTATGTTTCCTAGCTAACTAACTATATATCTATATTGTCAGGTTGTCCAAGTTTGAACACCATATTAAAATAATATAATTCATGGTTCAACTTGATTATTGCCAATGCTATTTCTACTGGACAAAGGGACTGACACACTTACAAATTACTGGTCGTGGTAATAGTTTACCGGTCAAAAGCCGACATACACCGGAGAACGAAAATCCTGCATACACACAACAGAATCACCAATGGTCGATTAACATTACTGTTCCTATTCTGGCACATTTTCAATGAAACCCAGTGTTGTCATTAACCTGTGTGGTAACTTTTTACCTCGACAAGTACGAAACTCCCATAATCAGGCACTGACTAACGAGTAAAATTTTCGAATGCCATAATCGTTGTAAACTGTGCACTTACCAAAGAAAAACAAGTCTTTCTTTGGCAAGTGCCCAGTTTACAACGATTTTGCCATTTGTAAAGTTAACCTATTTGTTTAGAGGGGACAGTTTAGTGGAGTTTCAACAAAAACCTTTAAAGTTATGGGCTTGTGTAATGGCTAAATAAACGCTGGGCCAGTAGGTTGTTTTTCTTTAGAAAATACACAGTTAACAATGGTGTTGGCATTTGTAAATTTAATTATGGGCCAATAGGTTTGATTTACAAAGGCCAAAATCTTTGTCAACTTTGTATTTTCTTTTTGAAAGTGCACAGTTGACAAAGATTTTTGCATTTGTAACCCAAATCTATTGGCCAAGTGTTAGTTATTAAACTACCCGTATGTGTGACGTCACAACTGTCTGTATGTCCCAATCGGCAGTGTCGACTGACGTGAGCGCACATATACATAACGTGAATAGTTTCTCACAAGGAACCCTAATTAAATTCTACATCACCAAGCTGATTATATAATGTCATTCAGTGTACACAGTAACACCCAGGCTAGTTTAATAAATAAATTGCATCATATTTGTATTTATGTTTTGCGATAGATTAAAGAAGGAATTTGTCCACGTCCTACACATGTTCCATTTGAACTTTCCACCGAGTTTCTAAAGTTTATTGCAATTTCATCATCACATTCTAAGTTTGGAATTCCTTCTTCTCCGGCATATGTTCTTAGACCTAACATTCTGACAGCCACTGTCCGCCATTCTTCAGCTCTGACCTTAACAGGAAGTGGGAAGATGACGTCAAAAACATCGCTCTCGCTATCCGAGCTAAACACTGTTTCCTCCAGAACCACAGAGTTGAGAACTGTCTCCTCCTCACCGAAATAGACCGTGACCTTGTACTCCTGCTTTTCTTTGTTACAGTACAACTGACAACCGTGAATTTCAATATCTTTGTTACATTGAAAACAAAGTGCGTCAATTTTTCCTTCCAAAGTCCAAAGTCTCCTATGCCAACAAAAACGGCGTTTTGTGGTCTTTCTTGAAGACGTTCGCAGTTGATCATTAAATGGCTCAATGTTTGCTGCGAAGGAAATGAAATACTTTGCTATTATTAGCTGTTCTTTTTCAGTTAGTAAACCACTTGTCTTAACTTTGTCAGCATAAAATACTGGTTTCATCAGGGGAAATCTCACTTTCTGTAATGTCTCACCAAGAACCAAGCGCTTATTTTGAGGAGTAACCTCCTTGTTTTGGCGACCACATTCTACTTCCGCCCAGTTGTTGACGACGGTGAAGATCACGTGTTCGTCAGCTACAAGGTCATCTGACTCGACAATCTTGTCAACCATGGCATGACTTAGAGATAAGAAACCATCAGACTGTAATGACCTTTCACCTTCAAGATTTATCAAGGTCAACGCCTTCTCAAAAAGCTCATTTTGGTCAAAATGATGAGACGCTTCTAGAATTACACAAGCATTTTCAGAAGTCAAGTTTGTTTTCATGAATGTTGAGCATCGAGTCTCCAACCCAATGACTCCATATTTCCGGGCTGCGTACAAGAGAGTTGTGACGTTATTTGCGTCGATGGAGGTTTCCTCTGTGTAAAGGTATCTGAGAAGAAATCAAAGTTCAATCAACGTTCGACATAAAACACGTCGTGGTAAAAATAAAACACTTAAGTATGTGCTGTAGACTGATATGTCCGTTTATATTGAGTGATGAAAGGCTGGCTTAAGGGGTACAATTAGGGATGTGATATCCTTACTTTTATCCTTATTATATTGTTGTTACAACTGGATCTAATCATCCTTGTACTCTTAAACTTGCTCACTTGTCACCACACCTCTAACTGTACCTTTAATCTATTGTAGGCTCATTTATTATGACATCCGTCGCTTATATCTTTATATGCAGATATGTACACCCTTATTGCACCCGATGCCATTCACCCCAAGAAGGAGCAATCGTATGCTCTGAAACGATCAAAACATACACTGGCCCAAAAAACAAACGCATAGCTGAAATAGCTGATTTTTAAAGTAGATTGTTTTGAAATATATGGCATCAAATGACTGTCAATGTTGAGTGTGAATATAGCCCATACAATTATTCAACACACGCAAACACAACCTTTAGTGATTATTCGCCTTAAAACAGCACATTGAAAAAGCCCTGTATGATCTGCATGTAGAAAAATCTGAAAGCATGCTGTACGTGCAAATACGGGTTCTGAATCTTGATACTGATGAGTATAAAAAAACAGCAGCCCTGTTGCGATTCATTCTCCGAATTTCTGTATATGTGACCCTCAAAATGCCACGACTAAACGAAGAAAACAGAAACAGAGGTATTGGACACTTGGAAGCTGGTGAAAGCCAGTCATCAGTTACCAGACATCTAAACGTGAGGCAGAGTACGATTTTCCGTCTCTTGCAGCGCTACACGCTGCACAACTCGACCAGAGATCTAGGAGTGGGACACAAAGGGTGACAACTTCAGCTCAAGACCGTTTCATCCGGGTGTTTCATCTGCGAAATCGGACCGTCACTGCAGCGTACACCGCCGACAATGTTCCTGCGTATTGTCTCTGCACAAACCATCAGAAATCACCTAAGATAGCATGGACTCCGACCGATGTGACCACATACAGGAAGTGTTCTGCGACACCACCATCGTCGTGCACGTCTTTAATAGAGCAGGAACGTTCGGCCACGACCCTCTTGAACTAAAGGAGTATCTGGTTCAGCGACGAGTCGCGGTTTATTGCTGTATCAACATGATGGCAGGATGCAGGTATACAGACCTCGCAATGAAAGATATGCCCGACAGTGTGTTTGTGAGGTCGATAGACACGATGTGATGTGGGCAGGCATATCTGTGAATGACAGATAAGAGCTGTTGCATGTCCAAGAGAATTTGAATGATGTGCGCTATCGTGATGAAATCCTGGAACGTCATGTTATTTCCGCAATTGACGCTAGAAGAGAATTTTTCCAGCATGACAACGCAAGACCGCATACAGCACGCATTACAGCAGATTTTCTTGCCAACAACAACATCACTGTACTTACATGGCCTTCAAAATGCCCGAATCTTAACCGAATTGAACATTTGTGGGACCAATTGAATAAACGTGTACGACGCTGACAGCCGCAACCATAGACACGTCAACAGTTAGTCGATGCGTTGCAGGATGAGTGGAGAAGAATTCCACAACGGCGGATCCGACGTCTTATATAGTATATGCCCAGGCGACGCAGAGCAGTGATTGATGCTCGTGGTGGTCACACCAGATACTGACTTTGTTACCGTGCCATCAAAACCAGAGACTCTCAATACCACTTTGAATGACTGTTGAATGTTTATGGATACACATGTCCCAATATCTGTGTGAATTTGTATTGCTCTGTTATCATTACTTTTTGTGTAATTTAAGTTAATAAAGCATCTCTGAAAACACTGAACTTTTACCTATGCGTTTCTTTTTTGGGGCCACTTATGACTAGTTATATTTTACAGCTCTTTAGTATGCACAGTCAAATAGGGAATATAAACGTAAACGTTACATTCGACTTACATATAGTTGTTGATGGAGAACATATGTTTAGTTAACTTAGTAGCAAGTCAACTTAGTCAAGTGCAGTTTTATAAGGTTATGATTACACTTTACTTAGAGAGAGAGAGAGAGAGAGAGAGAGAGCAAAATTAAATTAAATAAATAATAAGAAAGCACATAAACAGACATAAACGCTGTATATTTAGCAGTGTGACATACCTTGCCAGACTGCAGTAAACTGGAAATTCTTCAGACATTTGATAGCAGGACATGCAATGGTACAAGTCTTTCCTTTTGCATTTCTTGTGTGAGTTTTAACTCCATCCTAAAATGAAAAATACACATTTCTGCTTTACACTGGCACACACGTTTGTATCAAAACGTCGTACTTCAGTCAAGAAAGCAGGTGTCATCTATGTACTGTATCAATGTGTTGTCTTATGTGTTTGGTAGTAACATGTAAAAAATATGAACTACTAGGTGAACAGGAAAATACAAAAAACCTGTAAAACAGTGCTAGTTAGTCATTATGAAAGATGTATGATATATTTTCACGTCAATATTTTGCTGTTATCGTGTGAAATAAGAATACAACCAATGTAAAGGCGTTAATATTTTTAACTACTTGTCGAAACTATGTCAAAACTATATTTTACAAAGTATAAAGTGAAATGCATCTTAGATAACCCAACCTACGATATCTCCATTACATTCTAATAAATACCCTAGACACATTCACCGTGTATGCAGAGACATCAGTTACCCGCAAATAAAAATAGCTGTCTAATCAAATGTCGGAAGGTCTGTTTCCGTTGAATGTTTACTAACCACAAACTTGTTTCCTAGCAAATCGTGAAAGGAATTCTTGATTGGATAATAGTGACAATGAAGCAATGCTGGTGAATGTATCCAGGGTATGTATAAGATTGTATCCTGAAGTATCCAGGATGAGTGAAATGCGTTCGTTTGTGTTCTCTTTTTATGTCAGTTTCAAACATGAAGGACTTTAACG
>JAULCD010273515.1:0-10151 GCA_032361085.1 Calliostoma canaliculatum | reverse complement strand
TCGATCTCTGCTCTACGACAGTCGTAAGTCTACAATAAGAAATAACTTCACAGGACAGTGTTTAAAAAATCCCTTACAATTAACTTAGCCTAAAATCGCATTGAGGAACGGGGCCCTGAGCAACATAAGATAGCTTCTGACCAGCATCCAAAGTGGTCAAGATACTTCGCTGGCAGTATGTCAAGGAGACAAGGTATTGCATAGAACAGCGGCCATGCCTGCAGTTATGTTGCCTTGTAGTGACTGTAGTGTTTTTCAATGTCTTTTGGTAACCTTTCAATGGTTTTCACAGGCTTTATGCTCTGTAATCGTCGAGAAATTTCTTTCAGTTTGTTGCCAACAAAATGGTTTTTTATTTTCTGTCGGTGAAAACCATTTATACATAAGTGTTTTGGTTACTCCCAATAGTACTCCATGCATATAGTCTGGAACAGTACCTCGAACCAAGTCTTATCCTTTCAGTGAAAATAAACCTGACTTTCCCTTGAAACCATTGAGCCGGTGGTGGAATCGATACAGTCGACGTAGGACGACGCGTCGCCTGTTGCAAAGACCACAAAGCCGCAGCTAAATGTTGAAGATATATCTGGCCCATAAAAGGTGCATCGAGGGAGTCGAAGTCGTTGACGACGTCGTAGAAGACCCCCTCACCACCTCGGGGAAACGCTGTGGGTCCACCTTGGACATTTTGTGTCTACAGGCCGCACAAAACCCAAGGTGTAAGTACAGATGTTGTCATACGTAAGATTTTGAACAAATGTTGACTCTGGATACATTTCTTTTAAAGTTTTCAATACATCCCTGCATGTATTTTGCTGACAAGTTTTTACTTAAGAAACATGAGAGAAACTTTAGCGCTTGATTTTCTTGTGTAGTGAGACTTGCATTAGCACACTATGTCACTTATGTTTACTCCAGTTTCATATGTCACTGTTTGTCATGTCAGAATCACTACATGTTACATCAGAATCAATATTTGTCACATCAGAACTAGATTCTATAGATTCTGAAAAACTTACAGACTCTTAATGTCAGACAATGCACCATGTTCATTTTCAGACAAAACCTTCTTGTCATCACTAGCTTCTTGACAACCTGTCAAAACAAACAAAGAATTTGTTTAAAAAATTTGCTCAAAATATATTAGACTAATTATAGTAATATGTAAATTATGTGAAGTGTTCATGAACAGACTTCATGAATAGTTCATGAATTCTTCATGAATAATTCACCAAATTTTTGCCACGGATTGGAACTGCCAAGGATTTCTGAGAAAGAAAATACTTGGTCCGATTCCAATGGGTTTTTAGTTTGAAAATCCTTTCCTCATCTTCTGGATCTTTCCCTCATCTTCCGGAGAGAAGTACTTTCCAATTATGTTCATTTCCTCCATGCCTTAAAGAGCTTAATTTTTTCTGAGGAAATGAATAGAGATCAAATACACCAAATGCAGAAATGACATCTGTAGATTTACTAATGCATTTACTCTTCCTGGTGTCCTGGAAAAAGGGAAATACATGTAAAGATAAAAAAAAAAATTCACAAATGTATTGAAACTATATAGAATATATACATTTAAATTAAAAATACACAATCCCGTCTGTTTTAACGTCCACCTGACCCTCGTTTGAATCATGCCCTGGTTATGGTTGCATGTAAATTTAATTTATTCTTCTTCTTTTTTGTTTGGTTGTGATGGGTGGGCTAGAATTCCATCCGCCCATTCTCCTATTTTACCATCCACCTGACCCTCGAATGAATCATCATGCAGTTAGTTACTGTTGTATTGTGTCTTGGAAGGGCTTCTACACAAGACACAAGATGATTCACACTGAAGAGAAGCTGTTCCCTTGTGCCATTTCCTAGATAAGTTCTAGATCTATTTTTGAAGGCTTACTCAAGACACACAAGATGATTCACACAGGAGAGAAGCCATTCACTTGTACAGTTTGCGACAAGCTTAACCATCCACATAGTCCTTGTGTAAACATCATGCAACTGAGTTTACAGAAGGACTCAAAAACTCATTCCTAGAACCACATGGCGACCTTTTCCCTTCTTCTTCACATAGCCTATGAGGTTCATCATTTTGAGTTGCATGAATCGGCTTGAGTTTTATGGGTTCATTTAAGACTTTTACTTACTTTTGAAGTTTTTGTATCTCTGCCTCGACGCTCAAACATTTCGCAGATGATCGTTTTTTCTGCCCATGACGAGATATAGATCATTCCCACCATTGCATTTGCATCTGCATCAAGTCTGCGCCAACGTAAAGTAATCCAACCGAAGACAATACTATATTCAAACATATGTCAGAGCTCTTTTAAACAAATTACCACAGAATAGGTTTTTAACAGCCTAATTTAGCCAGAATTTTGACAATGAAATAAAACACAAATTAAGCTCAGCACTTTTAGGGTTAACAGAAGCAATGTTCCAGCAGTTGTAATTTTTTCAATCCTGTCTCCTGTTTTACTATCCACCTGACCCTCGAGTGAATCATGCAACTGGTTCTAGTTGCACGTGGATCTTTTTTAATCTTTTCATTTGGCTGTGTTGGGTGGGTTAGAATTTTTTCTGCTCAGTCTCCTATTTTACCGTCCACCCGACCCTCGAGTGAATCATGCAACTAAATCTTTTTTTTGTTTAGATGTGATGGGTGGGTTAGGATTCCATCTGCTAAGTCTCCTATTTTACTGTCCACCCGACCCTCGATTGAATCATCGTGCAGTTAGTTACTGTTGTATTTTGTCTTATTAAGAGCTTCTACACAAGATGCACAAGTTGATTCACACAGGAGAGAAGCCGTTCACTTGTACAGCTTAATGTTTTTACCATCCACATGATCCTTTTGTTAAATGTCATGCAATTGGTCTGTGGCATTTAAAAAGTTTGAATGATAATAAATGTAAATAACAAATAAATAAATATCAAATGGTTACTTGCTGAGTAGCTTCTTAGCAACTGACAGTTTGTAATCCATATACATTCATTTATTATCATTTATAGATAGTAAAACAGGACCTTTCTCTTTTAATGCTGGTTTATGTGGAGGCTGGTTTTATGCTCCCAATTGTTACTTTGTTCACCATCCACCTAACTTGTTCTTTCTTCCCCACAGATCTTGTGAGGCCAAGACGTCTTGACGCTCTCATAACGAGAGAACCAAAAAAATAAATACCACAGTATTAAATCATTTATGAAATTAAGTATGCTATAAATATACAAGTAAAAACAGCTTTACCGGCTTCCAGACACAAGATGATTCACACTGGAGAGAAGCCGTTCACTTGCACAGTTTGTGACAGCTAGGTTTACCATCCACATGATTCTTGTGAATCGGCTTGAATTTTATGAGTTCGTTGAAGGCTTTTGCTTCTTTTCGAAGTTTCCGTATCTCTGCTTCGACCCTCAAACGTTTTGCAGATGAATAATTTTTTCTGCTTATGACGAGATTTAGATAATTGCCCATTACCACATTTGCATCAAGTCTGGAAAGGACACATTTTAACAGAAGCAGGTATTCCAGCAGATGTAATTCTTTCAATCCTGTCTCCTGTTTTACCGTCCACCTGACCCTCGTTTGAATCATGCAACTGGTTCTGGTTGCATGTGGATCTTTTTAAATCTTTTTTTTGTTTGGTAGCGATGGAATGGTTAGAATTCCATCCACCCATTCTCCTGTTTTACCGTCCACCCGACCCTCGAGTGAATCATTGTGCTGTTAGTTATGGTTGCATTATGTCTCACGAAGGGTTTCTACACAAGACACACAAGATGATTCACACTGGAGAGAAGCCGTTCACTTGTGCCGTTTCCTAGATAAGTTCCAGAACTATCTTTTGAAGGCTTACTCAAGACACAAGATGATTCACACAGGAGAGAAGCCGTTCACTTGTGCCGTTTGCGACAAGTTTCCCTGTTCTCTTTTTAATGTTGATTTATGAAGAGGCTGGTTTCACCCTTCCAATTGGAAGTTTCTTTGTTCATTGTCCACCCAACTTTGTTTAAGACATCTGGCTTTGGTTCTTTTTGTTCATAGCTCCTGTAAGGCTCAGATGTCCTGACTTTTATCTTAGCGCTCTCGTGACGAGAGCGCCAAGATAAAAGTCAAAACATATTCGCCTTACAAGAGCTAGCTGTTTAAAAAAATTACCCTCTTTTCGGTCAAGAAAATCATATTTGTTATTTTGATTTATGTTGATTGAGGAGGTATTCTTGTGTTCTATAAACTGCTCGGTCTCCTGTTTTACTGTCCACCTGACTCTCGATTGAATCATATAAATTGTTTTGCGTCAAAAATGCATGAAAATAACTATACTTATGGATATAGAAGTAAAAAAAATATTGTCTTTACCTGCTCATACACAGGAAGATTCACACTGGAGAGAAGCTGTTTACTTGTGTAGTTTGCTAGAGTTCTAGACTGTCATGGAAAGGCTTCTACATTCAAGACACAGGAAGATTCACACAGGAGAGAAGCCATATTACTTGTACAGTTGGCTAGAGGACTTCTAGAACTGGCATTGAAGGGCTTTTACATTCAAGACACAGGAAGATTCACACAGGAGAGAAGCCATATTGCTTGTACAGTTGGCTAGAGGACTTCTCGAACTGGCATTGAAGTGTTTTCTCAGCATGTCTTTATCTGGGTCCAAAGGAACACAGGTAATTCTTTCACTGATGTTTTTGCTGTCTCCCATGTGATCCAGGAACACCTATTGGTCTTCATCTGACATGTCCAAGCTGGTATATATAGTCGACAACCTATGCCTGTTTTTTGTTGCATTTCTCTTTACCTTAGCCTGCCAACAAATGTCTCTGGCACATTGCCAACAAGAACAATGGCTTAAGGATTCTTTACTTGCAAATACAAATACATTTTCTGCTGCACTGTTGTGTTCCTGTCTATTTGATTAAAAGACCGATTGTGTTCAACAGGTGGGTCTGATTCAAGATTTGAACAAATTTTCTACCTTTGTCATGGAAACAAGCTAACCTAAATTTGGCTATACAGAATTTCTCTGCTGGATCTTCAATTTTTTCAATGAGATTCTCTGATAGCCACACAATAAAAACTGCATCCATCATTCACTGAGGAGACACGATGGCTCATCTCCCCTCCACCGGTTGTACGTGTAAGTCTTGACACGATGAGGGACCAAAGCCCTAGCGTGCCTTGAACAGTTGAGATGACTTCCTGTAAGTTTTCTGATATAAATTTGTTAGCTTTCTGAGATTTACTTTTCTGATCTTCTGCCTATGTGCATTGAGAATAAAATGGTTTAGAAACAAGCTTTTTCTTAAAAGCTTAGGTTCATGGAAGATGTATACCATTCGCAATCTCTCCAGCTCTTGTTCATTTAAATCCTGCATACGATCATCGAAGTACCCTTTGAGTGACTTTATTGATCTCAGGATAATTGCATTTATGATCAATTTTAACCCATACTTTTCCGAACTATCTGAGCCAGTTGTAGATTTTAAAGCTGAAATCAAATCACCAACATTTTCTCTTTTGAACATGTCTGGTGTAGATGTGGTTTTGTTAAAACTTTGGAAATGTAAATAAAGTCTTGCAAGGTTCCTCGTTTCTGACATTACACAATTCCTGACCTCTGCCTGCTTCCCATTTTGCCGCCTCCTTAAACTGAAATGTCCGAATCCTTCTTGCTTGATCTGCGACAAATGTCGGCCGACACCGGATACTTTAAGCTGCAAAACAAAATACAAAAAATTATATATCAATGAATAATTTCTTTTATGAGATTAACGGCACAATAAACGTTAAAAAAAATAAGTGATCAGTGTTAAAAAAATCAGACAAAGGGTTCCCAAAATAACATAAGTTTTTAAACATCTTACACGAAAACAAAACTGAATGAATATATAAAATACATTCCAACCTATAAAAAAGGAGACCGCGTAGTTATTATTGATATTTTGTTGTTGATATTACATAATATCAATAACATTTGTGTCGACATACTTAAGTCATGAAACTTTGTTTAATACTTAAATTTTGCCATGAAAGTTTTTTGGTAGAAGATTGTTGTTAACTTACACCGCAGAGCTCGGACATTCTCCCCCATTGCCCTGTTCCCCTGATCCACTCCCTTCATCGACATTGTTTTACATTCCTCCTCAGTGATGAGTAGAGGAAGCAAACTTAGAGCCAACTTCATGAAAACAAAACAACTGAATGAATGAAAACATACAATATACAGTACAGCCTATAAAAAAGAAACTACGCAGTTATTATTAATATTTGGTTGTTATTGTAAAATTAATTATACATTAAAATGTAATAAAGTTTACAAACCTGTCACATTAAACTCAATTTCATCAAAACTTTTCCCAGCATGGGGAGCGATGTTTCCTGTGTTTACAGCATGGAGAACTTTGGACACTTTGGCCAGTTCCAAAGTGCTCTCATGCAGTTGGTAGACGGATCTATGGATCATTGTATCATGACCCATGAATTTTGCTAAAAGGTCTTGGTTATTTGCTGTTAAACCAAGAACCTGCGTCAGGGTCGCCAGCTGCATCCCAAGACGTGTTGATGTGAGGCGGGATGGTTGTTTTGCCCCACATTTATTGGCCATTTCCCTCAGTGCATCGCATTCTTTGTAGAAAAGATGCTGTTTGGTTTACCGAAAACCAGACTTGATTCCACCCTAACCTCTGTCCACATGTCCACCAATAACTAGGATAAAAAAAATAATAAAAAAACCATCAATTGTTATGAAGTCCTCATACAGCTCGAGGAACAGCAATGAAGTATCATCTAATGAGTCTAAATGAATCTAATGAGTTGGTACTGTAAGAGGTGACAGGTCATCCATCAGAATTTGGTTCATGTTCCACAGAAATTCAAAGTAAAAATTCAAAAGAATTATGTTTGAAGCAGGATAAGTGAAACCATTTTAATGGCATTAACATTTTTTTGGCTCTGGGCAACCCACAAACCTATCACAATCAAACAAAGGTTTAACAACTGGTTCTCATCGACATCCTCATGTTTTTCTCCATATCTTTAGTGAAGATTAGTGACACGTTTCTCCCCTTTTTTTTCTCGGGTCTCTATTCTTTTGTGCGTCTGACACAAAATTTGTTCAAATTTTGACAAGCTTTTTCTCACTTCCTTATTTTGGTCTAAGTTTCCCACTTGAATGCCCTCTTGAAAGTCCGAGATTTTCAGTCGTTGTGCTTCGCCACTCCGTTTTCTGTTAAAAAGAATTAGTTGGCAGAGGCACATTTTTTCAAACTCGGTGTAGTTTTGTGATAACAACTTGTTTGTAGTTGCCATCTTTTTCATTTTGGCTTTCAGGAACTTATTCAGCCTCACGACATCTTCAACGAGTGGCAAGAGCTGTGGCCTGTTGTACTTGGCCGTAGCCAGGGTATCATTGGCATGGGCTGAAACCCGGTCATGCCATTCGTGATTATACAAGTCAAGGAAATCTTTTGCTCTTTCTTTTTTTTATGGTATTTATCTCTTTGATACCATTGTTTCTTAAGATGCAAGCACATATTTTAAAACTGTACCCAAGTTTTAGAGCTAAACTTGAAGTCTTGCAAGGTTCCTCGTTTCTGACATTACACATTTCCTGACCTCTGCCTGCTTCCCAGTTTGCCGCCTCCTTAAACTGAAATGTTCGAATCCTTCTTGCTTAATCAAATTGTCCTCGCGACACAGGTATCTCTTCTCTAAATTTGTTCAGCATTTTTTTTAATGGAGCTTCTTGAACTCTAAAAGTTTAGGTTTAGTGGAGCCAACAGTGATGCACAAATTTGTTTGTGCTTATAAATGGTCCTTTTTGATGAAAAAACTCCCCAAACAAACTATTTACATTCCAGAGCACATTCCAAGATTGTCAGCTTTTTTTCTGCCTCGTAAACTGGCTTTCTTCTATTTTTAACAGCCCTTATTTTATCATTAAGCCTTTGACAAATGTCAGCCCATTTCTCTTCCATCTCCATTTGCGACACCGGATACTTTTTAAAGACATGAGCTGCAAAGCAAAATATAATAATTTCTTCTATGAAACTAACAGCACAATAAATGTTTAAAAAGATATGCGATCAGTGTTACAAAAATCAGACAAAGGGTTCCCAAAATAACATAAATGAATATATAAAATACATTCTAACCTACAAAAAAGAAGACAACGTAGTTATTATTGATATTTTGTTGTTGGTGTTACATAATATCAATAACATTTGTGTCCACATACTTAAGTCATAAAAACTTATTTTTGATACTTTAATTTTGCCATGAAAGTTTATTTGTAGAAGATTGTTGTTAACTTACACCGCAGAGCTCGTCGGACATTCTCCTCTAGTGCCCTGTTCTCCTCCCTTTATTGACATTGTTTTACAATCCTCCTTGGTTATGAGTAGAGGAAGCAAACTTAGAGCCAAAACTGCTGTTAAGCTGTTTTTGAACATTTTATATGAAAACAAAACAACTGAAGGAATACATACAATATACATTACAGCTTATAAAAAGGAAACTACGCAGTTATTATTAATATTTGGTTGTTATTGTACATAATATCAATTACATACTTAGGTCATACTTTTTTTATTTCTTTCTTTTACGGATCCTCAAACCGTAAATTTATTCGGGAATTTGCAATTTTAAAAGTACTGTCAACAATTAAAACCAAAAACAGTGCTATCTTCAGTGAATATTAGTGACACTTTTTTCCCTTTTTTTCCTTGGGTCTCTTATTTTTTTGTGCGTCTGACACAGAATTTGTTCAAATTTTGACAAGCTTTTTCTCACTTCCTTATTTTGGTCTAAATTTCCCATTTGAATGCCCTCTTGAAAGTCCGAGATTTTCAGTCTGGGTATCATTGGCCGTAGCCAGGGTATCATTGGCCGTAGCCAGGGTATCGTTGGCCGTAGCCAGGGTATCGTTGGCCATAGCCAAGGTATCATTGGCCGTAGCCAGGGTATCGTTGGCATGGGCTGTAACCCGGACATGCCACTCGTAACTACAAGTCAAGGAAATCTTTTGCTCTTTTTTTTTATGGTATTTATCTCTTTAATACCATTGTTTCTTAGATGCAAGCACATTTTTTCAAACTGTACCTAAGTTTTAGAGCTAAACTTGGAAGTTGAAAACTTGTGAGAGTGACTATCAGACCCAGCGACAGATTGTACCGCTGTAACCACGCCCTCAAACTTCTCTGGGTGGAGAATGTCCTCAAGACAGATTTTGTTTCCTGCTTGATCTTTCATTACAATTGAAAGCTTTCCTATTTTTGGGGCAATGTATTGCCAGTTTTGGGCCCGTTTCCCCAGTCTTGAAGGCTGTGTTCTCCCATATTGTAAGATCATTTGGTCAATTTTCACAACATCTGTAACTTCATCATCTCTCATACAAGAGATAATGTTTTTTTGAAAACTGTCAATAGGTGCAAGGGGAAGTAGTTGTCTGCTGTTGTTAAGTGTGTTTCCAACAATTGAGGACTCTTTTAAAAGGCATGTTTTGTGATGTTGACACATGATTTTTTGGACAATAAAGGCATGACAAAACTCGCATGGTAAATAGTGATTTGTTGGTAGTTTTTCCCCGACCTCAAGTTCGATATTTAGTTATTAAAATGCCTGGGGTTTTTTGTCATAGACATTTACATTGTGTAGAAAATCCTCTTCCTGTAATAGTACAGACCACCTTTTTTTCCTTTCTGTTGAATTTTTGTAAATAGTGATTTGTTGGTCGTTTGTTCCCCGACCTCGAGTTCGATATTTAATTACTAAAATGCCTGGGGTTTGTCATAGACATTCACATTGTGTAGAAAATCCCCTTCCCGCAATAGTTCAGACCACCTTTTTTTCCTTTCTGTTGAATTTTTTTTGAGAAATAAGATTTTTGCAACTTTTGTTTTATTTGCACCATGTGCCTTGGAATTTTTGCAAATAGTTTGGAACAATACATGCATGAGTGCTTTTTTTAAACTCTTTTTCATTTATTTTTCGACAGCTTTGTAGCATAATAGAATCAGCCTGAGGTTCATAGATTATACTTTCCTCCTCCTGATATCAAATTTTAACCCTTAAAGTTCTGAGTAGATTTCAGCCAATCTTAAAACTGTAACCACCTTTTGCTGTTGAAAACCTATCCTGTGATATTTTGTTT
>JAULCD010273404.1:0-10152 GCA_032361085.1 Calliostoma canaliculatum | reverse complement strand
AGAGAAGAACGATTATGTAAATTATGTGATCAAAATGTAATAGGGGATGAATTTCATTATATCTTTAGATGCGATGCCCTTGTTCAAAATAGAATACTGTTTTTACCCAAATTAAATTACCAATACCCTAATGTTTACAGCCTCAGTAAAGTTTTAACGCCTAAATGCACAAAAGAACTGAAATGTCTTGCCATCTTCATTAACACCTTACAGACTATGTTTAATAATATTTCTTAAGACGCATGTGATTATGTTTAATGTTTGATTTGTACCTTTGCTCTTGTACCACCGTTGGTGGTTTTTGAGTGTAATAAAGATTGATTGATTGATTGTTTCACCCGTTATGAAGTTCCCATCAACTCCTGAACTGACAAATTTGGAAAAGGGCTTCATAATGCCTCTTCATGGATAGAGTAAACAATCTCGGTCCCGTTCCACAAAGCTAAGTTGATTATTAGTGCTGAAATATAATATTGGCTTACAACTGTCGTAGCTCAGAGATATCTTTAGGCACCGGTTCCAATTCATTTTTTGCGCTACGACAGTTGTAATCCTAAGATAAGAAACAACTTCACAAGACATTGTTTTTTTTAAAAATCAGGGCCCAGAATACAGTGATCACCGATTCTAATTGAAGTTGTATTGAATCTTTCTGTTTGAAATGTTTGCTATATGTAATAAAATGGCATGCTTATATACGCTTTATGAATCTAACTTTTTAGTAGTATATTTTATTGTTTAACAAAACAAGTGAACAAAGTAAACCAGTTGTTATGGCAACACACGATGTACAGAAGTGTTCAAAAATTGTAACAACAAACTCATTGAAAAAGAGAAAAACAAGTTAGATTTGTGTGACAGACGGTACTATTATGTTGACTTACTCTTGACGCATTTTAGCTTTTCGAAGCTAAAGCTGATTTCACAGCAGCAGACATTGTCCATGTTGATAGTCACAGTCTGAGTGATTGGAACACCGGAAACCTTCGAGAAATAACCATATCTGAGTGATTCATCAGTCCCTGAAACAGTTGAACCTCGAGCAGCGAGAGTGATCAATCAGTCCATTAAACAGCAAAACCTCGAGCAGCGTTAGTTATCAATCATTCCATTAACAGCTGAACCTCGATCAGCGTGAGTGATCAATTAGTCCATGAAACAGTTGAACCTCGAGCAGCGTCAGTGATCAATCAGTCCCTGAAACAGCTGAACCTCGAGCAGCGTGAGTGATCAATCAGTCCCTGAAACAGCTGAACCTCGAGCAGCGTGAGTGATCAAACAGTCCCTGAAACAGCTGAACCTCGAGCAGCGTCAGTGATCAAACAGTCCCTGAAACAGCTGAACCTCGAGCAGCGTCAGTGATCAATTAGTCCATGACACTCTCGCAATCTATATGTGTAAAGCGTGACATGTTCCTGGGCACCGTTCCTCAAGGCGATCTTAGATCGTAAGTGATTTTTAAAACAACGTCATGTGGAGTTGTTTCTTATCATAGGCTTAAGACTGTCGAAGCGCAGAGATCTTTTTAGAACCAATGTCGGATGGCACCGGTTCCAAAGCGATCTCTGCTTTACGACAGTGGTAAGCCGATGTTATATTTTAGTACTGACGATTGCTTTGAGGAACGGGGCCCTGGTCATGAGAGCCGTCATCATCCCAAATTCCAGCCGTTATCACCTGATCAGGAAGTGCTACTCAGAAACAATGTTAACCCTAACCTGACCTGGATATTTCCGTGAGCCGCACGGTAAGGGTTAACAGTAAAAAGGCAAATTGATTGTCATAACACTAAAAAGCAAAATACACACATTTATTGGCATAGTCCAAAGAAGCGGTAAAACTTGCGGCTATTGTCATTGCTAAAACAATTTCAACCTGTATACTTACTGTGAGGGTATTTTTAATAAGACAAACCCATTTATTAATTTTGTCATATCAAAGGTATGTGCACATGCGCTTGAATCCGTTACGTTGTAATGTGTTTAAACTAGCTCGGGGAAAGGGTTTCTAATACAACGGTGCAATTGCAAATTAAAGATTTGAAAAATAAAGACGTGTGCAATTACTATTTAGTCATTAATACTCCAGAGGGTCACTTCTTGCAGACAATTGCGGTAGTGGAAATCCCAACCAGGACTGTCTTCGATTGCTCTTTTGTTTTCTTGGATATTCACCTACGTCGTGTCACACAAGTTGCATGTCCCTGTCTTGGGTTCATACTCTACATTGATACAGACAAAGCCTGTCCCCTCCCTGCAAGCCATCACACACAATGCTTCAGTAGCAACATTCAACCGTCGTGTGTTGCATCCGGTGATTCCACTGTCTTTGTAGCGTGTAAACAAACTGCCATAGCTTTTACACTCTAAAAAAATAAATGCTTTAATATACCCTAGAGAAAAAAAATTAGAAGCTATTGAGCAAAATTTCATTGGTTTGATGCGAAATCTCATTAAACCAATGGGAATTCGATAAATAATTTCTATGCAATTTTTGTTAGTGTATATCTACTATTAATTTCCACTTATCAGTTTTGAGTAAAAAAGACAAGTATTCAGTTGGCTGCGTATGGTGATTGAGCAAACTGTTTAAGTGACAAAGGTAGGCAATCTTTTTCCATATTCGTTTTGAGAAAAAATACAAATAGAGTGTCTGTTACCAAATGCTTGAAATGGAACGCTGATGACCAAGAGGAAATTCATTGTTTAGTGCAGTTCAATATCTTGGTATCGTTTCACAAAGCCGTCGTTTCAGCCGACTGATTGACAAACGTGGGTGGGCGAGTTATTGTTTAGCGCCGCTTTGGCAATATTACAGCCATTAGCGGCGAGAAAGTTCAAGTATTAGGAAGTTTAATAATTAATGGAATTTTGAAGATTTGTGTAGGATTTACAAGTAAAAGGCTGAAATTGGAATTTTAAGATTTTATTTTTTTGAAAATTTAGATACTTACCAGTGCTTTTGGAAAAGTTTACCGTTTACCATTGGTGGAATAAGCAAATTATGGTTTGCAATAGAAGAAATATCGATATCCACATCTTCAATGTGTTGTTGTACACAGATACTGAGTGGAGGCATGCACTAGTATTAGATGAATACAACTATGTATATTGAGAATCAAATACACAGTTGTAGGCCAAATTAAAAGGATTACATTTGAGTTTAGTAATATATTGTAATGCTAACTTGATGTGCCGATCTGCTAGAAATGGCTTATCAGCTTCAACATATACTTGCCACATAAAGAAACTGTGCACGGAGTAAATATATTCTAGATTGAAATACAACACAGCAAGAAAATATTGATGAAGACGTCGTAGCAGCTAAATGATCGGACCATACGAAAATGTCAACGGGACCTGAACAACATCTGTTACGATAACGTCAAAAGATCAAAATGGAGTAAGGGGTCAAACAACAAAGTCACAAAGTCAATAACGGGTATGACCACCCTGTGCGTGAATCACAGCAGTGCATCGACGACGCATGGAGTCCACCAAATGGGCATGGGAGGCCATATCCTCCTCAAATCCTGTGCCAAGTCAAGGACGTTATTAGGAGGATGTAGAAGACGACGCAGACGGCGCTCCATTGCATGCCACACATTCTCTGTTGGGGAGAGATCTGGAGAAAATGCAGGCCATAGCAGTAAACTGACATTGTTATGGTGAAGGACATTCATTGCGACCCTAGCCGTGTGAGGACGAGCGTTGTCCTGTTGATATGTCAATCCCGGGCCATGACGTTGCAGGAAAGAAATTACCACAGGCCTAAGAATCTGATGAAAACACCGATGAGATTGCCCTAAACAACCACCAAAGGGGTTTGGTGCTGTGCTGTTATTCCACCCTAAATCATTACAGAGCCACCCCCAAAACGATTCTTCTCCACAATACAGTTGCGTGCATAATGTTCTCCCAAACACGTTGGCGTCCGTCGATTCATCTGTAAGGACAACATTTCTCAAAAATATTCAAGGTTGGCGAACATGATTTCGACACCATCTTAGACCGTTGACTCGATGACGGTGTGTCAGGATGGGATTATGACAGGGCGTCGTGGTCGAATGCCATACTGATGTAAACGATTTCTGACAGTGTTGGAATGAATATGGCGCAGTCCAGGAATTATCTGGGACGTCGTTATTGGCGTTTGGAACCTGTGTCGAAGATGAGTATCTAAAATCCACCTGTCCTGTCGTAGCGTCGTTACTCTGGGACCTCCTAAACGTGGGTGGTGGGCAACATCATTTGTGTTCTGATAACGCCTGACCAATGCGAATATCGTGTTACAATGGCATTGGAAATATGTTGCCACCTGTTGTTGCCTTATTCCCGCTCGGATCATTCCAATGGCTTCATGACGTTGTGCAGCTGTTAATCTTGGCATGATTTGCTTTTGATATGCTTGTGTCTGCGCTTGACAAGTTTCGAATTTTTGAATGACCCCAGATCATGCTTTCCAAAGTGACAGCAAGTTTTGAGTTGTGAACAGCTGCACATGATGCACATGCAGTAAAACATTGCACGTCCATAGGCCCCCATCAATGACATTATATCGAATGACACGTGCATGACCGTTTGAATGCCTCTACCTCTGTTCAAACCTATATTTCATATATGGACGGTGTATACATACTTTCACAAGGAGAGGTTTTTAAGGCCCCAAGACAAAGCCTGAGACATTGATGGTAAATCGTATCTAACATTTTAGTTAACAGTTTGATATAGGAGGGCGGGCGAATCATTAAATTATGGATCCGTAATCCAGTTTTGATAACAGGGATAAAAAAGTGTTTCCTCATCACCACCCCATCTAGAATTTGACACTATAATAAGCAGATCTAATACTTTAAGGTATTATACTTTTAATTTTTTAAGTGAGGGATGAACGACAGCTTGCTGAACAATGTGGCATCAGTCACAATTTTATGTGGTATTTATCCAGAAAAAATTTGATTCGTTATGTAACTTTAGGTTGCAAACGTGCACACATTCTGTATTAGATCGTGAAACTTTAATGCCATTTTGCGACGATCACTTATGGCTTTTTAAGGCAGAGCTGCAATTGCCTTTCAGGTATTGACGTGTTTTGGCCTTTGCAAGAGACACCAAAATTGTCAATAAAAAGTGAGCCATCAGTGTTATCGTTTATGGCAGTAATTAGCGAGACTGTTGATTGTAATACTGAAAAGCGTAATAGATAATATACATCCTTGTGAGACACCACTTTTGGTGCTTCTAAAAAGCAGGACCAGTTGCTGTATTTTTGGCTTTCGAAAGAGCTGTTATGAGCTTAGATAATAAAAACGGTTCGTTATAACCTTACCGTTTCTGGTCAAAAATTGATTTTGAAGTCCTGTAACAAGGACGGGTACACAATAGCTAAGTCCTTCATTAAATAATAAAATATTATACACTGTAAAATCTTTCATCTTTTACCCTTATCAGAGGTGAAGTCACTACCCCACAAAGGGTTATGACTATTAAAATTGCCTAAAAGTGTAAATGGCTTAGGCAGCTGTTGAACAAGATCGTTAAGATATTGCAAATGAAGATTAGTTAAATGTAGATCTTAGAAATGTAGATCTTTTAAGGGAAATTGACTTTGTACAATGCCTTACCTGACCAATATGGATGAGCCCCCTGAGCTCTGTCGGGTTCATTGAAAAACGCATTGTACATAGTAAACTGCCTCATCTGAATGTCATCAGAAACTATTGGGTGAGTGTCTTGGAGCTAAAAGACTAATTTCATTAAAATTAAGACATTTGTTAAAACATTATGGTAGGGGAGGCGAGTGATCACGTGGGGCCCTTACATGGTGTTTAAGATCGAGAGCCTGCTAGTGGAGGGTAGTCATCATCATCTTCCTCCATTTCTATGATTTCAAACCTGTTGACTAGGTTGACAGGGTTCCTTTGGCCTTTGGGAACACTGTTTAACACTTGTTAGAAGGCATAGGCTTTAACCTTTTCGTATCCGTTTTTTTTGCATTTGGTTGAGGTGCTGTTTGTGGTGTCTGTGTGGCAGTGTTACTTGCCATATCGCGCTTTGCTGACTTAGGTTTTGCTGGTGGGTGGCAGGTTTAAAGTGAAGCGTCTTTCAGCCAGGTATACTCGGTCAGACGGGCAGCAGAAACAGCAGTTTGAGATTTAACGGTCAGTTACAACGACCCTTTTACGGATCTATGCAAAAGAGATCGTGCTTTCAGTTTTAATTTTTAGGATTTTCTGTTTACGAATGTAGGAAGAGCATTGCTTTGGCGTTACTGAAGGTGCGCCTGTTTGAGCATTGTGGTGCTCTGTCAGATGTGGAGCTCTCGTGGTCCGACTCGCCACAGATGTGGCAGATGGCTCGAGAACTTTTGACACTTGTAGCATCGCAGGGTAGTAAGAACAAAACGTTCCACCTGGATGTTACAATATCCAGCTTTGATAGATGAAGGAGGAGAGGAGGATCCGAACTCCATTAAATAGGTGTTTGATGGGAAGGTCTTGTTTCCATCCTTAAATGTGAAACTATTAACGCCAATCACACCTTGGCTGGAAAGTTTGGAAACCAACTTCTCCTCCTTCATCTCGGTCAATACTCGGGATCTGTCACGGACAATGACCTTGCTACAGTTCAGTGAACTATAAGAAGTGACCTTAACGGCCACTTCAGCTGAGATGTGTGTAGAAGGTTAACTGATTGTTGTTTGGAGTTAACTTCATTAAGAAAATAGCCAGAGCAGAGTGTTGTGATGTTCTTAACAGAACCAGTAATACATTTACAATTACAGTCAACCCTCGTTAATGCGGACGGTGTCGTTTTTCGTTAAAAACGTCCGGATATTGAAATGGACGGTTTATTGAAACAAATTTACATTGACTGACAGAGATTGGTTACAGCTTTAGTCTGTCCGGAAGGTGCGGGAACCGGATTACTGACGTCTGCATTAACGAGGGTTGACTGTATTTCCGATTGAGAAAGGATTGAGCTTAAGTAGGCTCACAGCCAGCAGCGACTCCTTCCATAACTACGAAACCTGGCCAATTGATGGTGGGGTTGTGGTTGATGGTAGATTCATCCTCTTGAACACATTTCCGTTTTTCAGTCGATTTACCCATTGCGGTATAAATGTGTTTCATCAGTGCCGGTCCTTACCCACCACGGAGTACCAACAAGGGTGGTGCCAAATGCATGTGGGCTTCCGAGATACTGGCACCAGAATACAGCACTGATAAACTTCAAAAGTTGTTAGCTGAAAGATTGGCCCTTAGCCAACGCCTTCTTGGTGCTAGAAGAAAGCAATCGTTAACTAATTTGTGTTAAGACTTTTCGAAATAGTGAGAAACATGAGGGATAGAAACAAAATAAAAAGGATGATTAACGCTAAAGGCCCGGCGTGACCAGCTAATTGATCAGCTCGGGCCAAACCTGACCACTTGCCTAGTTAAAGTCGCATTAATCACACCTTGGTAACGTTTCACAAAGACGTCTTTGGGAAACGGGGACCTGGACTGGAGAGTTTGGAGACCAACTTCTCCTCTTCCATCTCGATCAATACTCGGGACCTGTCTCGGACGAAGCCTTTACTACAAAACAGTGAACGATCGGGAGTGACCTTGACGGCCTCTCCAGCTAACTAAGATGTTTTGAGAAGATTAATTGATTGTTGTTCTGTGATAATTTCCATGTAACAAAGTCAGAGTGGGGTTTAGTAATGTTTTGATGGTATCAGCGTTACCCGTGACACCCTTTTGAATAGTAAAAGGAATAAGCTTAAGTGGCTCATCACCTTCTTCCATCACCAAACAACTTGCCCAGTTGTTCTTTGTAGAATCTTCATCAGCAGATGAGGAATGCTCTTAAACACATTTCTATTTCGTAGTCGTTTTACCCATAGTGGTATGAAATGTGTTTCATCAGTTCTGGTTTCCACCCATCAAGGAGTACCAACAAGGGTGGTGGGCTTCCGACAGACTGGCACCAGGAATACAGCACTGATATACACAATTGTAAACTTCAGGACTGGCCCTTAGCCACCGTCTTCTTGGTGTTAAAAGAAAAGAACCGTTAACCATTCTTTGTCAAAATATTGAGATGTTGAGGGATTGCAGAAAGCAAAAAGAGCGTTAACACCAAGGGCTTGGGGCAAACTTGACGGCCTGTCCAGTTTAAGTCGGGGTCGAAGTGGCGTGTTGGGTGATACAACACTGTGGCTAACAAACACCCTCAACCACCAGACTTCCTTTCAGCAACTTTACAGGACGCAGCCCACGGCTGTCTGGTTTAGTCACCTCGACAAAGAGAGATACTGGGGACATATTCTTAGCCCGGAGCAAATCAAATGCAAAATAATCATTGTAAATAGGTTTTTTTAGAAAATGCACAGTTCATAACGACTTTTGGCATTTTTAAACTAAACCGACAGACCCGTTTATGACGTTATCAATTTAGGACGTAAAACGATCCCAAGTCTTTAAAATGTGTGTTTTGGGGAAATATGTACAAACTATTGACAAAAAAGTTACTCTCATTCTTTGACGAACACACGGAATGGACACTATTGCTATATTCATTATGAAGTTAAATATTAATCAGATTAGAGAAAACCTAAACAAATATAATAGGTTATGGAAGTCTCCTTTTTTAAATAAAGAAGAGAAGATAATATTCCTTACTCCTTTAATATATAACTGGTCCTTTATTTCAGAAGATTTTCCTGAACTGAGTGCTTTATACCGACCTACCTGACACGCATTTCTTCATTTCGAAGTCATAGCTGAAGCCGAGTTGACAGGAGCAGGACATCTGCAGACATTGTCCATGTTGATAGTTACAGTCAGAGCGCTGGGAACATCGGACTCCGAACTTTACCATACCTGCGAAATCAATTGTTTTACGAGCAGGAGAAAGTACACCCAATTCTAATTTTTGACCTGAACGATAACTTAATTCAGGTATTGTGTATATGTCAACGTCTTTGTGCGTACGTTTACAACGTTTCTGGGCATTATTATGCTTGTTCCTTCATCATGTGAATTATGAGCATTCGCCTGGTGAAAAAGCAAGTGTATGCGTTGAAACGTCATGAATATTCACACAAAAAGTTGACACTCATAAAAGACCTGAACTTACCTTTAAAAATGCAAAAAACAATTGACATTAATACTTAGGAAGATAAGATACTCTGTTAATCAGAGTGAGCTCGTGTGTAGCTCTGATTAATCACTATTGCAGTTATTAGTGGAGAGAAAGTTTAAGTATCTTAATAGTTTGCAATACCTCAAATTTAAAAAAATAGGATAAACAGAATGTCAGCTCAAGATTAAAACAATATATACTCTGGGGTAATATTTGTTTAACATTTTGTTTTTAGCCAAATTGTATTTTGTTTGAACAGGTAATCCCCAAATATTAAATTAGATTAAAATCTGATGAGTATGCTGGCAAGTCCGTCACATTCCAGTTTGCTGAATAGATGCTTGTGTCACCCTGGCGGCATGTGGACGGGTTTTGTCATGTTGGAATATCAAGTGCCATCGAGGACTTTGGTGACGGCGTAACAATGGATCGACTACTGGTTTCAGAACTCCATCCACATAACGCTGTGTAGTCAGGATACCATGGATGATAAGCAGATCACTTCTATAACGTGCGCTGACAGCTCGTGGTTACCAGTCGTGGCTGCTGCTGCTACCGTTGCTGTTTTGAAGCGATCTCAGAGGTGCGTTCGTCTGGCCGTTACAATTTAAAGTCATCGATGGTTAGGGCAGTCAGTTGTGATTTTGGGGGGACAATGTATGATGCCTTGCTTGACCATCTATAATGGCTTGCTTGACCATGTAGGATGCCTTGCTTGACCATGTATGGTGCCTTGCTTGACCTTGTAGGATGCCTTGCTTGACCATGTAGGATGCCTTGCTTGACAATGTAGGATGCCTTGTTTGACCATGTATGGTGCCTTGCTTGACCATGTAGGATGCCTTGCTTGACCATGTAGGATGACTTGCCTGACCATGTAGGATGCCTTGCTTGACCATGTATGGTGCCTTGCTTCACCATGTAGAATGCCTTGCTTGTCCATGTAGGATGCCTTGCTTGACCATGTATGGTGCCTTGCTTGACCATGTATGATGCCTTGCTTGACCATGTAGGAGGCCTT
>JAULCD010273183.1:0-10153 GCA_032361085.1 Calliostoma canaliculatum | reverse complement strand
AACAAACATGGACATACATCAACAGGAAACAAACATGGACATACATCAACTGGAAACAAACATGGACATACATCAACAGGAAACAAACATGGACATACATCAACAGGAAACAAACATGGACATACATCAACTGGAAACAAACATGGACATACATCAACTGGAAACAAACATGGACATACATCAACAGGAAACAAATATGGACATACATCAACAGGAAACAAACATGGACATACATCAACAGGAAACAAACATGGACATACATCAACAGAGAACAAACATTGGTGTACATCAACTGGAAAAAAACATTGACATACATCAACTGGAAACAAACATTGACATATATCAACTGAAAACAAACATTGACATACATCAACTGAAAACAAACATTGACATACATCAACTGGAAACAAACATTGACATACATCAACAGAGAACAAACATGGACATACAATAACAGGGAACATACATGGACATATATCAACAGGGAACAAACATGGACATACAATAACAGGAAACAAACATTGACATATATCAACAGGAAACAAACATTGACATATATCAACAGGAAACAAACATTGACATATATCGACAGGGAACAAACATTGACATACATCAACAGGAAACAAACATTGACATACATCAACAGGGAACACACATGGACATACATCAACAGGAAACAAACATGGACATACATCAACAGGAAACAAACATTGACATACATCAACAGGAAACAAACATGGACATACATCAACAGGAAACAAACATTGGTGTACATCAACAGGAAACAAACATGGACATACATTAACAGGAAACATACATTGACATACATTAACAGGGAACACACATGGACATACATCAACAGGGAACAAACATGGACATACATCAACAGGGAACAAACATGGACATACATCAACAGGGAACAAACATGGACATACATCAACAGGAAACACACATGGACATACATCAACAGGAAACAAACATGGACATACATCAACAGGAAACAAACATGGACATACATCAACAGGGAACAAACATGGACATACATCAACAGGGAACACACATGGACATACATCAACAGGGAACAAACATGGACATACATCAACAGGGAACACACATGGACATACATCAAGAGGGAACAAACATGGACATATATCAACAGGGAACATACATAGACATACATCAACAGGGAACACACATAGATCCCATCAGGAAAAAAACCATAGAGGATATCACTGGCTACATATGCAATCTTTTTGTAAGCAAAAACAGCTTGTGAACATAAACAGTACAGCATCCTGCATAAGTTGGGGTGGTTAAAAACACATGATTTCTTGTTCTAACTTTAAGATGAAACTGAAGTAAGTTATAAGCAATATGTATTGAAGATTAAAGAACAACTATTGTATATTTTCTGATATTGAACCTACCACATGGTGTGAGGAGACCTTCATCTGGTAGAGGAGTAACGCAATAAGGGTGAAGATCACCATCAGTGGGCCGTACAACTCAGTTGGTACTCTCTACAACATCATCAACATACATCACACAACATCTTAAAATTCATCATACTAGCTCTCTTTAACATCAATGATATGGGCAAGCTTACTGATGTTTAAGAGAAGGCGCCAAATTACTTCACAAATATTGTTGCCACATTGTATCTTACATGCTTTTAAATGTAGCAGGACTGATCAAAAAAGAGAACTTGTACTAGAAAGCATAATTCCCATAAATTCACAACATTTATTGTAAATAGTAAATATAAATGATAAGATTTTCTAATAAAATTCCTGTTTTATTTAATCTGTGATCATACATAGGACCCTCCTTGGCCGTCCCCAGAGAAAATAAGGTCAGCCTTGCATCGACTCTGGGCTTGGAAGAAAAAGTGAAGGATAGCCACAGGTTTGCTGGATGCGCGCGCGCAGGGGACAGGATGTTTACAAAATGTCAACAAGCTACGAATAACTTCCGGAGCATGTTTGCGTAACTCGAGCGGAGTCGAGAATAACCCATATGTATGTATAATCACAGATTAAATAAAACAGTGATTTTATTAGAAAATCATATTTTTATCATCTCCTACTGCTGCAAACCAATTTTTATCTTTTCAAAATTATTTGACAGCAAAAATGAATTTCAAAAAAAATAAAATAAAACATTCCAATCTACCCACCCTAAATTTTAAGAAGTTTCAAGAAACCACAACATTTAGTTTTTGGGGCCTTTTACCGAAAACTTATCCTAATGTTTACACAACACAACTGATTGGCTTTTTACAATAGTCAAAAGTGTTGTACAGGCTAGACAGTAGACACTGGAAAAAATATAATAATGTCCTCATGATTATATATGGTTATTGTTATGTCTTCACAGTATTGTTTTTTAGAGTATATAACATTATAGGTATGTTTCAATGTTGTTAATCAGCATAGTTATATGTTCTGTAATAATGTCATTCCCAGGCAGGCAAGAAGAAATCTGCCAAGAAGTCTGGTAAGAAGTCTGGCAAGAAGTCGGGGAAAAAGTCTGGGAAGAAATCAGGAAAATCTTCTGCCAAATCCACCAAATCTGTGAAATCGGAAGTGGATATTCTGAGTACTGCAGCCATGGACAATCTGTATTATATTGCACATGATGCTGTTGATGCATTAAGCATGAGAGGCTTTGGATGGCCAGATGCACCTAAAGGGAAAAAAGGGAAGAAAGGGAAAAAGAAGAAAAAATAAAAAAAGGAACATAGTATTTTAAATGTAAACATCTCATGTCCCTACATGAAAGAAAGCTATATTAAACGTTAACAAATAACTTCATTTCAATCTACACTAATATCTGTTGTATTTGTATTCATAATTTTTCTTTTTATCATTTTCCTCTTTTAATGTTATTTTACTTGAAGTTAAAGGTTTGTTTATTTTTTACTTGTGGCAGGAACAGTTTTAATCCTATGTTTGTGACCGTTTTCTTTCATTTGTTAGTTAATAATAATGAGTAAGATTTTTATATGACTTTATATTGCAATTATGCCATATAAATGTTGGGAATAAAAAATGACATGTTGAACTTGATAACTAAATGGTAACCTTAGGTAAAAAAAATCTTTTTCACTTTGTCATAAATTGTAAGATACCACATGCAGTCATGTAACTGTGATCTGTGCAAGTGTAAATGAATAGTCAATATGAGATGCAATTGAACCTGTGACTTGTTCTAAAAATATAAAAAGCTAAACCATCATAGACAACTAAATCCTGGGCAATTTATTTTAATGATTTAATAAAGTCTTATAGTTGTAGAATTCTTTCTAGCCTTTAACTTTAGGTTTAATGTCTAAGTTTTCAATCAATTAGTATTTTCTGGAGGCAAGGAACCTTCCTTACAATGGAAAGATAGTCACATTCAAGACAAGCCTAGACATTCAAATCGATTTCTCTAACCAATTAATTAAACCAAAAAATGATTTACAAATTTAAGTAATTTTTGTTTATACTAAGTATTCTATGGAACTTGAAATGTGAAGAAACACTAAAACAATTTAACAGTTCTGCACTATTATTATTGCATCCCAAGATGCAATGTATCCAGCTTGAATCATACATATTGCCATTTCCTCAACACGATCAGTAGAGAGGAGGAAGGGAGCTAATTCCTGACCCTGGTTACAAAGTAAACAAAAGATAACTTTAACTTGGTAACCATGGGGGTTACCTGCACATGCGTACCACCGACTACCATGCTACTTTTGGTCGGCCCTGTTGGTCTTGACTTCTCTCTGCTGATCCCAATTGTGAGGTTGTGGAAAAGACCTGTTTTGGTGAGAAACCTTTAGGGAGTGTTTTTCACAAGGAAAGTATTCTATTTCATTTCTTATTCAGTCTTTTGGCTTTTAAGAATGTCGGGACATAGCGACTCTGGATGTGCAAAGGATACAGATGTTTAGTTGACTTGGGGTCGCTCAACAGTTGACTAACCCCAGGCGAAAGAATACTTTCTTTTACCACCAATAAAGGTTCCTGACAAGAGCATCCACATAGCCACAATTGGGATCCAGTAACAACGCAATATGTTCCACCATGGCATTCGTCGTATAAAGCATTATGTATGATTCAGGCAGCATAAATATGAAATTTTAGGACAATATTTTAATTCATACTCAGCGTGAATCATTCATGATTCATTACTCTCAGCCAGCCTTTGGACATATGCTAACACGGTGAGTATCGCTGTTTTCTATTATTATAGAGAAGTGAAGACCAAGATGGCCGATCGGAATTAGTATGGCAGTCAGTGGGGCGCATGCGCAGGTAAACCCATGGTTACCAGGTAGACATTACTTTTTGTTTACTTTGTAACCAAGGTCAGGAATTAACTCCCTTTCCCTTCTCTACCGATCGCGATAAGGAAATGGCAATTTGTATGATTCATGCTGAGTATGAATTATAATTTTATCCTTAAAATTCATTTTTAACAAAAAGTTGTGATATTGTTGTATGACATACCATAAGTGGAAGATGTGTTTGTGTTGCGATAAACATTGTCCTTGACTTTTAACATTTTGGAATACCCTTTCATCTGTAGTTGGGTCTTAAGGTGCTCTTTTTATTCAAACATATCTGGACCAGGGGCTTTTTTAAAAATATTGTTATTGTTTAACCATGTTATATTTTTACAAACTTTATTGATAGTCTAGTTTCATTGGGAATGTATTAGATGTTAGCATTTTTGTTTGATGTGTGCTTTAGAATATATTTGCTCTTTTTACCATATATACTTTACATTTCTACCATAAATATTCAGGTATTGAATGCCAAATGATGACATTAATATGACCTAATCAACAGTTTTTATACTTTTAAATGTTTTTAACCCTTAAAATGTTTATGGTGTCATTTGTTTACTTCAGTGTCCATAAAACTTAAACAACTCACTGTTTCTGTTCTCCGGTATATGCCGGCTTTTGACCGGTAAAATATTACCAGAACTGATAAATTTTAAGTGTGTCGGTCCCTTTGTCCGGTAAAAATAACATTGGTAATAATCAAGTTGAGTCGTGAATTCTAGCAGTATAATTACGTAGCTTGGTCCATCGCACTACGTTTCACTCCCTGTCATGGGAGTGAAACGTAGTGCAACAGACTAAGCCATCAGTTGGTATCAGCAGTTCCCCAGCAGATTAAAGTTTTAGTCTGCAAAATAAGTTGTAACAAACTATGGTAACCGGCAAAAAATGTGTAGGACTGGTATATCTTTAGACAGGCGGTCCCTGTGACCATTTTTTTAAAAAAGCTACGGGAACACTTCTCCTGTATTTTGCTTAATTTGTCTTTCAAACAAATTACCACAGGATAGGTTTTCAACAGTACAAGATAGTCACAGTTTTAAGCCTTACTAAAATCATTCAGCATCAAGAAGATCCACTTAAATCTTAATTTGCCAAACTTGAACATATTTACCTGATTGTTTCTCACTTGGCTTCCAGAGCTTCCAGTCTACGTCTTCTGTACATGATTTTCTAGACTGACCTTAGCTTCCATAAGCTGTAAACTAATGAAGGTTCACATAACCAAGTACTATTAGTATCTTAGTAATGAGCTGTGTCTTTTGAACTGAAATCAAGTGAACATAAAAGAATACTTTATATGACAAACAAACCTTTTTTTGGCGAAAGATTAGATATAAATGTATGAATATGTATTTGATCTTTTAGGATGACCAGGTTTGTCATCAGAAAGTTAAAGTGGATCTTTGGTAGATGAAAGAAGGCAATTCCACTAATCATATTCCACACTATTTTGACATCTATGAGTTGCAGATAAATTTTCTTAAAAATATTAGAAACAAGGAGCTAAAAGTAAAACAAAAAGTATCATGAATAAAATAATGAATGTTTATTATCCAATTTACCCTTACCTAGCGTGAAACAGAATTTTTAGTTTTGACTAATAGGGCTGAGTTGGCTGCAATTGTTTCAGCAAGGCGATAATTAGAACAGTTGATTTTGTAATTCCAAGACCACACCGAGCAACATTAATTGTAAAATAGTGTTGTGCCTTCAGAGGCGAAAACCGCTTAATGCCAGATAGATTATGAAATGATGGACTTATGTAATCGATGGCAAAGATATCAAACTATTCCATGCCAGCATTTCCTGTAACATTTGGACCAATTAAAACCTTTTTTAGCACTTTTTTTCATGGTTTTTCCCATATTAATTAATATGAAATATGCATATATTTATTCTTATGCAGATTGCCACCTATACATGGCATTCATTTTCACATTGTTAAAACTTATTTTCTAAAGTATAGTTCATTTCTGTATTCAGCCATAAGCTTCACACATACAACAAAAAAACTTTTACTTAATAACAAATTTATTCATAACAAGTCAAAAATAATTTTTACAGCAACAGTGAGGATTTGGCATGGCTAGTCAAGAGCCCGTGTTTTTTCTTCAATATAGGTACTTTTACATTTGTCATTCCAGCACAGGGGGCTTGGCATCATTTTCTGAGTTTGAATCCTTTCAACATAGAGTAAGGATAGAGTGAAGTGCTCTAGCACAGTAACACTGCTGGTTTTGCAGGTAACAGCCAAAGCTCGCTGGTTTCACTGCATCACATCAGTGATGCAGACTTTCCTCCTGCCATAAACCTTGCCGCAGAAATATAACTTAAAAATGGTGCTAAACCCAAAATAACTCACATATTCCTATTTTATGTAATTGGATTTTTGGGAAGGTGAAGAACACACAACACATTTTCTTTACACTTGTGGGCAAAATCCCCCCAAAGAAATGTTTCATTTATCTGTAGAGACAAACTGTCAAGACAAACTGTCAAGCATCAATGAAGAAAAGAAAGAATTTGAAGAACTTGAAGTTGAAGAAGTTACTCTCTGCGAAGTTTTTTTTTTCTGGGATAGCGAACAGCTTCTTCATGTTGTCCTAATGTTGCCAAAGAAACCCATTATAAAACAAATATATATTGAGTTATAATAGATTATATCACATATTATATTATTACATGCAAAGTTATGTGCTCCACTTTGTCATAAATTTGTCAATACTAAAGCTTTCAAATGGCTTTTTAAATTTGAATACAGAAATGCAGATAAAAGTTTATTGTACAACATGTGTAAAGCTTGTACCCAGTTTGCTTCTTTAAGATATGTAAATGATTGTTATTGTCAATGTCACTAAAATATGCATTTTTCATAAAACGATACTATACAATAAGCCACCTTAAACAAAACAACTAAAAAATTATTCAAAGTCTGAGCCTACTGTTTCGCGTATGTCTTGCGTGGTCTGTGGATGGCATTTTATCATTGATTTGCCGAGTCGTCAGGTATGCTTCATTTGGGAAATAATGCGAAAAAGAATGCTGCATGGTAAGGGTTAAAGTGACATTTTTAGAACTACATGACAAATGTTACGATTAAGTTTTTTTTAAATGTGAAAAAGCAGGGCATTTTTAAGCAATCCAAATTGTCATCACAAATTGTTGAAGGATCCATGCATATCTTCACTGCTGTTCAAGGCAGTTTTTTTAGCTACATAGATTTAAAAAAAAAAATTCTGTTAACCTGGCATGTTTGACCTTACCAAAGATGTCTTGTGTGTGTTCCTGTGTATGCACTCTATTTTTTAGCTCTCATCTGTGTTAGTCAACTAAATGGCTTGAGTTATCTGGCAGGCATGACAACAGTATCATTACTGACCAAAGCTACAGATCAATAATGTAATTATTTATATTTCTAATTTTATAATACTCTTTAAAATTTGAATTTTACTTCAAATTTGGTGATGTAATATACTGGTATTCCTCTTGTTATTAAAATAATTTTTATAATTCCATGTCTACTTTGTTGTTTCTGTTTATCTCAAGTGACGAGTTTTATATAGATCTGTGATAGATAAAGTCAAGGCAGGTATGTGGCCACCATCAGCAACTGAATATAAAGTAACAGTGTTGGTCGGCTGTGACATATAATGACTTTTGTCAAACCCAACTTGTTGGTAATAATGTGCTCAACCCTCTCATGAGAGATGCTCACTACAATGGCAATATGTCAAGGGGTCAATTGTTGATCAGCCATCACCAAGTCATGCACCTGGATAATTTTTTCCAGAATGGTTGCTTTTAAAAGCCTTCCTGGATGCAGGTCATTGTCAAAGTTCTCTCTGCCACGCTTGAACCCTGCAGCCTATTTCTTTTCAGTGAAAAAGGAAGAACATCATCCCCTAAAGTAAAGACCATGTCAGCATGTATCTGTGCTGGAGTTAGCCCTTTCAGTTGCTGGTACTTGATGACTGCCCTGTAACCAGTTTTGTCCATTCCTAGTGATTTTCACAAGATGGTCTGGAACAAAGACAATAATAACACTACAGTTGCAGTTCTTATTTTAATGATTCATTTAATGATTGTACTTGTTGGTGGCAAACGTTTATTTCCGATTGAGATATCCCACTTAGAACTTTTCAGCCAGCCCTCATAGCTTCAGGTATACTGATGTTAACGAGTAACTAGTTTTAGGTATCCTGGTGTTGACAAGTAACTAGTTTCAGATATCCTGGTGTTGACAAGTAACTAGTTTCAGGTATCTTGGTGTTGACAAGTAACTAGTTTCAGGCGTCCTGGTGTTGACAAGTAACTAGTTTGAGGTATCCTTGTGTTAACAAGTAACTAGTTTTAGGTATTCTGGTGTTGACAAGTAACTAATTTCAGGTATCCTGGTGTTGACATGTGACTAGTTTCAGGCATCCTGGTGTTGACAAGTAACTAATTTCAGGTATCATGGTGTTGACAAGTAACTAGTTTCAGGCATCCTGGTCTTGAGACTAGTAACACATTTCTGGCTAATAATTGGTTTCACGTATTCCGATGTTGACGAGTAACTAGTTTCAGGCATCCAGAAGCTGACCAATAACTAGTTTCCATCTGCAAGAACCTGATCAGTAACTTACTATTTCAGGCATCCAGAAGCTGATCAGTAAGTAATGATTTCAGGCATCAAGAAGCTGATCAGTAAACTAACTATTTCAGGCATCCAGAAGCTGATCAGTAACTAACTATTTCAGGCATCCAGAAGCTGATCAGTAACTAACTATTTCAGGCATCAAGAAGCTGATCAGTAACTAACTATTTCAGGCATCCAGAAGCTGATCAGTAACTAACTATTTCAGGCAACAAGAACCTGATCAGTAACTAACTATTTCAGGCATCAAGAAGCTGACCAGTAACTAGGGCTCTCACGAGTACTCGAGTACTCGGGGCCGAGTCGGGTAAAGTCAGACTCGAGTCTAATTGAATGGACTCGAGGACTCTAAGGGAAAATAACTCTAAATGTCTCACATGACCAAGACAGATTATCGTGAGAAATAATCTGATGTTTTGACGCATTTTTATCTTGACTTAGTAACCAAACAAAGAAATGACGTGTTTGTGGTATTTCCCTTAGTTACGCAAGTTCAACACACAAGCATCCAAGCATTGTAAGTGTAAATAGAAAACCAGCTCAGCAAGAAACGCTTGGGCAGTTTAGTAATTTTAATTTTGTTAGCAAAAGTCGCAAGCTTGACAGAAGATAGTATGAAGGTATTAGCCAAAAAGCAATGCTAATGTTCGTAAAAGATATGCGACCATTCAGAATTGTTAGAGAGGAGTGTTACAAGATTTGTTTTAAGCATTGAACCCCATATTACCAGGTCCCACGTGCCTTGACATCAAGTCGTATGAAGGTGGCAAGGAGAACCTAATGTCAGTACTCAAAACGGTACCTGCTTTTTCAGAATTTGTTTTGTTTGAAGTCTATATGTTAGTCCTATTGTTAGGCTGTTTGTGAGTGTAAACGGGATTGCATTCATATTTTAATTTCAAGAAGTTTGGCTTTTGACTTGTTGTTTCGTAATAAAGTTATGTCACTTTTAACGGCAATTTCTGAATAACAAAAATGAAAGAAATTGTAGTATTTGTCGTGTTTCAATAATAAGATATGTTCGTAAAAAATTGGCCTTGTGTTTTTGCCTTCTTGTATTAATTTTATTAAACAAACAATTTGATGTAATTAGTCTTAACTTACATATGTATTCAGTCGTTCTTATATATTCCAGTGTAACATATTCAACAATCAACACATACATAAAGCATTCA
>JAULCD010273072.1:0-10154 GCA_032361085.1 Calliostoma canaliculatum | reverse complement strand
ATACAGTTAATACAATTTAACACATGGTAAAATTAATATTTTTCTCTGTTTAACATTTTCAAACCAAAAAAATCTGAAGAAAAAAGGTTAAAATTTTGTGTATAAATGCACTTTAAGTTTTGACAAAACATGTTGATTATCCAGGACTAATATACAGAAAATCCTGATATCTCTCATGATTAGGCCCCACACGATCCCTGCTCAAACTATCTGATATTAACAAACACCCAAACAAATCAATTTGAATGAATAAATTTAGATTTGTACCAAGTACAGCCATTTGTCAGAATAAACACCTAAGCGTGAACAAAACCAAATACACATTATCAAGGCTATTTGGACAGAGATTCTCAATGAAAGCGTCACGTCATGCACAAGGCAACTGTAAGCTGTGGGTTCAGTTTATTCTTGCGTGTAAAATAATTTGAAATTGAACGGGCTTAATGTAACAATACAAAAATATTGATTATGGTTGTGGACTGATATTTTCTAGTTTATCCCTCTTTTTTAATTTTCAAGAGAAATATTAAAGGCAAGATTTGTCATGATTTTGTGGATGTCAAGTTCTAGTTAGTAAGTTTACGAAACGTCGTGAACTCACCAAATAAAACTTGACAACCTCAAAAAATGAATTTATGTATCATCACTTCTAAATGTCCCCAAAAGAATTAGTAAGCTTAGTTGTTGACACATACACCGCCATTACTCTGCGGCCAACGCACGGAACGCACACATTGATTACTCCTTACCAATCTTAACAAATGTCTTTATTGTTCATGGTATAAGGTAGGGCGGCGCGGTATTACTGGTATACGGTTAACCGCAATATGAAATGATATACTATGTTTTGGGATACGTTCGTGATCTACCGGCATATTGATGATCGAAATGTTTTTGATATTTAACATGTTTTTAATTTGTACAGAAACGATACTTTGTCAATAATTTCTGTTATGTGTAATAAGTTTATTAAAACTTCAACAATCTTTACACATATAAATAAGTCGAAAACACCATTATAAACTGTTTAAAATTTTATTTCGTAATCTATGAGATCGACAAACTCTAAGCGTGCAGAATTAACTTTAGTAGGACTCCAAACTGTAACTAGCTCATGCTGTGAAACACCTATCCTGTGATAAGTTGTTCAAATAAATTGTCACAGAATAGGTTATTAACAGCCTATTTATATTCATACTAGTCTGTCATACATTTGGACACTAGCTTGTAAATGCCTCTTAAGGATATTTCACAAGTTGCGCACTTACTACCCTACTTTAAACGCCTTTAAATGGTAAGCAAATATATACCAGCACCTATACTAACGCAGAAGCCCCCGCGGGGTAAATATCATAAGGGAAATATCACCATCAGTACATTTACTGATAGACGGCATAATGGACATACTTTTTAATCATCTCTTTACTTTAAATTAAGCGCCATTATTAATTTCCTGTACAACTTTACAGTATACGTGTGGTCGGTTGGCACTTAGTGATAATATTCGTATGGTGGCCGAGAGGAGCCATCACAATATAGCGTTCTGACATCCACGCGATATGTCGATACCGCGATAAGATGACACGACATGGTGATAGCACAACCGGACATGGCCATAGCACAACACGACATGGCGATATTATCGCCATGTCGTGTTGTGTTATCACTATGTCGTGTTGTGCTATCGACATGTCGTGTCGTCTTATCGCTGTGTCGCCATATCGCGTGGGGGATGGAACACTATATTGCTATGGTCCCTCTCGGCCACTATATTCGTGAATACAAGTAAACTTGATACCTTTGGTCCAGCAAACGACTCACTTCTATTGGTCTATTAGCCCGTATTGTGAACAGGTCGATAGAACTCGCGACCTTCCCGTGCTAGATGTCGCCATTCAAAGGAAATGGAAACTATAAGGCTAAGCTAACATCAAATAACCGTCAGTGGCGGGAGAATACACACATAGATAATCCCATCCACTTCACAGCATCCTTATCAGAATTATCAGAATCTATTTCCTTCATACAGGGCTTGGTACATTTTGTACCGGATATGTCATGGTGGCCCAGACACGCGACTGGAAGAAAGCCTACACTGTACATCGGTACATGTGAGACTCATTTTAACATTGTTGAGGTGTAGGTAAACATACAGCAAATCTCGTGTGCAAGTGTTAGTGATTCTTACACACAGCTTTCAATGGTCCATGTCCTTCATGTCTGCTGGGATTTGTCTTAGCAGATGTGAGATGTTCAGGTGTTTGCTTCCTAACGTCAGACTAGAGTCAGTGAGTTCTTACAAGAACAAATGAGATTTATCGGTTTTTGATAACAAACATTTGATAATATATTCATCAGGTAAAGAATTCGGCTCGTAATCCCTGCTTTCAAATTTGCACTTGGAAAAAAACCGATTGATACACTTGACAGTTTTTAATGTTGCCATGGCCAAAATTGGAACAGGGGTTGTGTGGTTTTCGTCATTGACACTCTCATGTTTTCAACGTCAGTATGGGTAACTGTGAATTTGTTTTTTAATCTAAAATATATGAGCGATGTATGATGATACCGCGATAAGACGACACAACATGGTGATAGTATCGGCCACCATCTGAAAGCAACAAACTGAAAATGACAACCATGTGAAAGAAAATATTAAAGTTGCAGAGCTTATTTTGAATGATAAATAGAATGTCACCCTTGTGTCTCCTGATGTCAAATATATCAACACTCTTTGATAAAAGTTTAAAAGTCCTCGGCAAAACTCGTTACTGGCTGTCAATTGTATACTTGCAATGTCTTTATGTCCAGTGAAATTTGTTTTGACTGATGATAGTACCTTAAGTAGATTATGTACCTTGATAAACGTTCTCCATAACTTATGTTAATATGATGCATTTAGCAAGCCTCGGAGTTTTAAACTTTTATCAACTCGTGTTGATATATGTGATACCAGAATAAACCCCCCAAACCAGCTGGGTTGAATGGATATTTAGTGGATTGGACATAATAATAATGATGATGAATTTGTAAAGCGCCTAATATCAACTTTACAGATGGTCAGTGGCGCTAAATGTCCATGGTCATCGGATCCAATCTTCACCGAGTGCCAGTCACAACTTCCTGGGAGTATACAACACAAGCTGCCTATTTCGCGCTAGTAGGTTAGCATTCACATTACACACGTCGTCCATACTAGGTACTCAGTTATACTGTGTCTCAGTGAGGGGCAGGGACAATACCTTAGATGCTATCGGGAATCTTGCAAGCCGAGCGGGTCACCCAGCCAGTAACAATCCAGACCCGACATTGCTGAATGACACCTGTTTGTAATCAATCGTGCTATGCACTATACCACGCGCTATTACATTTGATGTGTCCAATTGGAGAAAAAAAAGTACATAACTATGATAACGTATTGTTGTTTCCTTACTTTATTTTTCTGAATTTGTTAAACACCGCAAATGACCTTAACATAGCAGTGCTAAATAATAACTATCTGAGTCAACGAAGAACAAAATGAACAGCCCGTTTATTTCGTCGATATTATGTTATGAAAAACAATCATCCTTGTACTACTGGCGACTTTCGTGAACAGAATAAGAAATAAAATAAAACTAATTTGTTCATAGTTTGCCATTATAATTAATACGATTGTTGGTCTAAACGTTCAACGGGATTAAAGTCCACCTGTCTTTGTTATTGAGTGACTGCACACTAACAACAAAAGGACAAAGTCATCAATATCCCCGACAAAAGTAAATACTCTATGCGAAAATGTCAACTGGTTATATTGACTCCGTGTCAAACGTGATGGTAATTGTGATGTATTTTTCAAAAAATGATAAACAACATTAGTAAAACTTCTAAAAAAAGTACTGTCACTTTAAGACAAGACACAATGTTTTCATTATAAAAAAAAAGTTTTGAAAAAAACATTAACTAAATGTTTTTCCTTAGGGCAAACCTACATGTACTTTTTCATTCTTGATGTCAGCAATTTTACAGTACTGTTGTCGGGTCTCATTAGTCTAAAACATGTCAGCTTTCATTTTAGCGCCCTTTCGAGAACATTATGAAATAGGACCTGCTTACTGTTGAAGTTTTGGTAAAAAATAAGAAGAACAGTTTCAATGATCATGAAGACATATTGACTAAGATCAATATTTGCTTATATGTTAAGTACTGTTAAACTGCACATGAGCATCACTCTTAATACTGACCTCCCCACATCCCAACTCAAAATGCTTTTGCTAGAAATAGCTGATTCAGGTTTACTTTAGAATGGGTGGGTCCGTCTGCTTGTATTGTAGTTGGTCATTTTCCCCAACCATGTTTCCGTATCAGGAGTTACTTTAGCATAATAGGTATGTGGTCCGATAGTCCGTCTGCTTTTTTTGCAGTGCGTCCTTGTTTCCCATCATGTTTTAGTATCAGGGGTCCCTTTATAAAGATATGTGGTATAAATGTATGTCCTTCTGTTTTTTATTTTATTTATTCTTACTTTATGTTTTTGTTTTTTTTTAGTTCGCCTATGATCCCAATCATGTTTAGATTCAAGGATGACTTTAGAAATTTAAATGGAACCAATAAGTGTCTGCTTGTTTTGTAGTGCGCCCTTGTTCCCAACCATGTATCAGTTTCGTTCATTTTGGTTTACATGCATATGAAATTGTACATTTAAATTTGAAACCTTTTAACTTAACTGCGCAATTTCATGTTTATGCATGGATGGCACAATGGCGCGCTCCAAACAAACCATTGATTGCTCACTCTTAGTGTGCTCCCAACATAGTTTGTTAATATCATTGTCCAAATTCCAACCTAAATATTATTGGTAAACTTTCATGTGGTATTATTACCAAAGGAGAGCTGTTCCTGCAGCTGTTCTTTTAAACACATAATCGCAGGATCGGTTCTCAAAAGCACAGGGAGCTCGAGGTGACAGGTTGAAGTTACACTGCCCCATTTCAGCATTTTAAGTGATTACAGAAAGTGGGTTAACTGGCCTCTTGGCTCGCTGAATGTGGTTTGGCGTCATGTCAATGTCAATGGGGTATTAAGCCGTCATCAAACTAGAGGCGATCAGCAGAGTATACCCTGTCGCTGTTACAACTGCGAGTTATAGTCAGGGCCCCGTTCTCAAAGCGATCTTAGGCCGAGTTGATCGTAAGTGCTAATATGTAATTGGCTTGCGACTATTGCACACATAGCGCAGCGATTCTTTGGAACCGGTGTCATTCGGCACCGGTTCCAAATCGATGTCTTTGCTACGACAGTCGTAAGCTTATGATACGAAACAACTCCACGGGACACTGTTTAAAAAACCACTAACGATCAACTTAGCCTAAGGTCGCTTTGAGGAACGGGGCTCTGAGCGCCAAGGCGAAATTAGAACGTATTTGGCTTACGAGAGCTTTTTAAACTGATTTTGAACCCTCAAAAAGTGGAGTAAAGACCCCGTTCCACAAAACTTTTAAACAACGAGAACGATAAGATGAAAGTTAGGACGTCATAGTCTCACTTCAACTTTATAAAACGGATCTGCTAATTCGGCCATTTGGGTGCAGACGAAATATCATTGTCTTACGAAAGCTTCACGGAACGGGGCCTTTGTTATACACTTGCGATATTTAGCCGAGAAATCACAATGCCATGGACGAATGCATGGTGGTTTAACGTCAGATTCACAACAAAGGGATTTCACAATACACTATTCACGTTCTTTTGTTACAAACGTATTGGCAGAGAACATGTGTGATGGGAAGGTGCCTTAAATGAGGATAAATAACAGGGATACACACACATCTCTATTGGTAGTCTGAGGAGTAAAGGTCTTCTCTATTTCTCAGGTGAGTAATTGTGAACATTAATGTTAAAAAATGCAACTTTAAATGTTTACTTACTGTTCACAACTTATGGCTTGGGTCGGGCAAGTAAAAGTTGTTCATTTGTTACTTTATGTCAGTAAATTTATATGTTATTCTGTGTTAAAGTATTGCTCTTTGACTGTTTAATGACTGTTGATAAAGTATAGATAGAGAGTTGGAGGTGGGGGTAGGGGTAGCAAGGGGAGGGGTGGTGGTGATAGTGGTTGGGGATGGTGTTAAGTTAAGTTTATTTGTTATTTCTCTATTCCGTCAGCTAATCAAATTGAATAGTGCTGCTGTGCCTATTTGCCTAAATGTTAACTTTAAAGGCAAAAACACCCATAGAAAATACATAGTTTACAACAAGTTTTGGCATTTGTATTAAAGTTGTACACTATGCACTTTCCAAAAAGGCTTTTAAAAATAATAAACCGTTTGTACGAAATTTTGTAAAAAGTTTGCATTTGCCCGGTTTACTTTCTAAATACAAACTTATTTTTCTTCCGCAAGTGCAGTTTACAAAAAATCCTAGCATTTGTGAAACCGGTTTTAAACTGCACTTTCCCCAAAACTTTCTCATAATACACCGTCTACAACGATTTTGCCATTTGTAAATCCAGCTACGTTTATATTGTGCCCTGAGCTACGAGCTCCAAATCTCATGAGGCTGAGTGAAACATAAACTAGGTTCAAACCCAGGCTTTCGTTTCTCGGGTCCACAATCGACAAGGGCAGGAATCTTGGCAGGATGCTAGGGACCGGTGGGTAGGTAGGTGGGTGGGTGTCAGAGTTGTGTGGCGCAGTCATGCATTAAAAAGGTCTGACCCCTATCCTCGCATGCTTGTCACATATGTAATGACCCTACCTAAAATTAGCAAAGATTTGTATTTTATTTCATGACCCTCCCTGCAAGAGTGTCCCATTTTCGGATAATCCTCCCCTGAAATTCTCTGACCCCCCCCCCCCCCGGCTCTCACCACTCTGTAATAAATAACTGATCCCCGAGGGACAAGTATACAGCTTTTACTAACATCTAGTAAGACGATTCCTAAGCTTAGCATCCCCATCACTGGCTCAGCACATAGTTTTTCCATGTAAAGCGCACGTGGCCGTCATCAGGTCATCAGACCTACGATATAGGTCAACCAGATGTATTCCACCAACGGAAAACCTGTTTTCTCTTTAAACGGGGAGTTTATAACAATGTTAGCAATCGTAACCCCAACTCATTGTTAGAGTGGTAGAATGGTAATAATTACTCTTAGCAATACTACAAATAATAGTTTCATCTAAACGAAATTAATTCATGGCTGTTTTGAAATATCGCCCACTGTTTCAGTGAGTGAGTGAGTTGGTGTTTAATACAGTTTAAACAGTATTTCAGTTTAATTCTTTTAGGAACATTTAGAAGTGGTGGTACATAGTTCAAGATTTTTGGGATGTCAACTTCTGGTTTGTTCGACGTTTTGGGGCATATGCTTGCTCCTTCATCACCGTGAACTAACGAACAAACTAAAAGTTAACATCAATGAAATCCTGAAATACATTCCTTACTATTTATAAATGTTCCTAAAAAGTATAACGGCGGTTTATATCCACAGAACCGTTTTCTGTGTTCAAGAGAGAACATTGTTCGTTTTGATAGATTGACCATTAGAACTGTGTATCGTGGACAATGCTGCGAGACGATATTTCCCGATACTTACATTTCAGGCCGGTACGATATATCACAAATAGTATTGCCCAATGACGTGCGAGACGATATATATCACGATACATGGGTGCCGAGACGATATGAATCACGATACTTGTCTAAAGAAAAACCAATTTCAGATAAAGAATTCAACTTGTCTTTTTAACGTATTTGTCCCATTTTAAGTACGGACTTTCCCGACATGTGGTGAATGTACCTAGCGCTAACGAGTTAAGTTCCCAGCATTGCATTGCGAACTCAACTCTTATAATGTCTTGTTGAAGTTCACTACGCGGTACCGGGATGTATTGTCGTTGGTGGCAACACATCGATGCATCGTCTATATTCACGATAAAAGTATCGTGATAATATTGCCGAAATGAAAATTCTATCGATGCATCGTATCATATGACAGGCGATAACGATATCGATGCTATCGATGAATCGTTACATCTTTACTGACCATATTGTACGCCAAATGAATTCTGTTCATTAAAGACCAGAGCCTGTAATTAGTAACGGTGTATTTATAGTTTTTACGCTAGGGCAGATTTTTTTAATTACATGTAATTGGTTTACAGATTTTTAAATTTAAAAAAATTGGGCATTTTATTTGGTATTCGAGAATCACTGTGTACACATAAAATAATAAAAAAAATAAAAAACGATTTGATGTATTAAATATACAAGACCAAACTTATTTTTTAATCCAAGCACATTTCTAAGTCAGCGGTAATTTTTTTAAAAATTTTCTCATTTTTTAATTTTGGGGGTCGGCGGATTTGTAAACCGAATACATCAACAAGTAACGCCTTATCTATTTAAAACAATAATCAAAGACAAAACATTATGTTAAATGTGTAATATAACTGAGAAAACTGTATAAAACGGTTTTCATAACTGTACGGTTAAAATAAGAGCACTGACTCATTTGTGTGATAAAATCTTCTGAAATACACAGATGAGGTCCGTACCACAAAACTATTACAAGCTAAAATTGATCTTGGTCAATATTTCTTCATAACCGTTAAACACTTCCATTAAACCAAACACCCAAAGACCTTGTTTCACTAACTCTAGTAAAGCTAAGATGTCTTACCTTTCATCTTAGCGCTCTCGTCACGAGAGCGCTAAGATGTAAGTTAAGACGTCTTAGTCTTACGAATCTTTGTGAAACAGGACCCACGAGGTAATTGCACTGTTGTGTTTACTCTGAGGCTTGCCACTGCCAAACATATCTTCACGGCTGACCGTCAGCTATTCCTCAGAGAAAACGAGTGAGATGACATTACCAGGCCGACACTAAAACGGCCTTCCCCGTTTATCCCATCTGTGAGGGAAATCTAGCATCTTTGATACGTATCTATCTATCGTCAGTAAAGATTTGGACCTGCAATACTGCTCGCGTTGTCTACTCGGTAAGTTTTGAGTTTTATTTATCAGTATTCTTAAGTGAACAAAATGTCATGTGTTAAACTAAATCAATTATAATCTCAGGTTAATAGTTAGTTAACATCAAGAAAAGTTTCAATAATATGAACTGAGAACAAAATTGCTGTTAATTATACACTAGAGACGACTTTTACCGGAAAAAATCTATAGAAACTATTAAGCGGAAATCTCATCAAACCAATGGAAATCCGCTAAATAATTTATATACATTTTTCTAGTGTTTATGCAGTTTTTATTCGAACATGCTATTTTAATATACATGTAAAGGGGGTAATAGAGGATATTTTGTTCTGGTGTATAAATTGTAGTTAAATATATACTAGAGACGAGTTTCACTGGAAAAACTGTTTATAAATTATACAGTGAATTTCCATTGGTTTGAGATTTCCTTCGGAAATCTAATCAAACCAATGGAAATCCGCGGAATAATTATATAGATATTTTATAGTGTTTATGCAGTTTTTATCCGTATATAATGTTTTTTTTATATAAAAGGGGTAACATTTTGAGGACATTTTGTTATGATTTATAAGTTTGAAGTATTTAGCGTTAAAACCAAAAAAAGCACTTCTACACTTGTGTTGTACTTAAGTACACTTTTGTAATATGAAATCAGGGGAGATAATTTGTACTTGAAGTAATTTACTGATTGCGAATATATTTAAGACAATAAAACTCCCGTGATCTCTGTACAGCAAACAGTTATATTTAATCTTCTATCACTCAAGTGTAAAACCGATTCTGATTGGTCAATTAGAGGGTGTTAATCTATGTTGAGCCACTTCTAATTAAATGAACCGCATCACCGAGCAATAAAATATCAAATCTAACCATCTTCTTTCAATTCTCTTCATCGTTTCAAGAGTTCAGTCCGTGGTAAAATAATGTGAAAGATGCAGCATTCAGTTTTATGTGAATTTAGAAGGTAGAAAGTATTAAGTCATGTTAACCTACCTTTAGTTAAAACACAGTAGGAACACAGGAAAGGTGACTGTATAGAAATATTTTATACTATTACGAAAGAGGTCGAACGGCACTAGTCCTCTTTAGAAACCCTACTATTTTTATATGAAATATGAGTGGCCGAACGCGAAGTTTCACCGATTATAATATAAAAAACCTCTAACACTCGAAAAAAT
>JAULCD010272961.1:0-10154 GCA_032361085.1 Calliostoma canaliculatum | reverse complement strand
GAGCGATTTAGATATTTTTAGTTTATTTCTTTAAAATATAATACACGGAGAAACCCTGAAATATTTAAGCATTCAAGAACAACAAGTTTTGTTTTTGTTTACAATCAAGTTATATTTTTAATTGTATTCAGTCAAATTATTAGAAGAGATACAAAGTGTCATATACATGTAGATGACATTATAAATATAGGTATATTTCACAATTCCTTGACTTATTAACATTTTTAAAAACTCAAGTAATATTTTCAGTGTAAAATCATCAAACAAATGCTGACAATATGTGTTTAGAATTATCTCACCATTTGTACACAAAAGCCCCACATCTCTCCTGGGGTAACAGTTATGCACTCCCCAGAATCGATGACTGCAGTTAGTAATACTCGTTTCTTCACCATTGCAGTCTAGATCATCAAGCCAAATCGTACCCATGCCCGGATCAGCACGATAATGCAGGTTGTAAAGCCTAGAAGGTTTGTTCACAGTCCATGAACTCTTACATTCAAAACTAATTAATATAAATATCCCAACATTAAAAAACATTACTATATTGAAGACGAATGGATATAAATACACACAATTAAAACACAAAAACATATGAAAGAAAAAATAAAAGAACAAAAATAAAATAACCACCCAAACAAAAACGCAACAGACCCAAAAACATTAAAGGTTAAAAGAAAAAAACAATGCAAATAACATTTGTTGGGTACAAACACACAAAAAAAACCAAACCAATTTTAGATGAACCAATTTGTTAAAAGTAAATTCATATAAACCAAGACAAAATATAACAAAAAAACCTTGTTGTTAAATCACACCTCAGCCTAGATTTTTAAAAGGCTTGTTTACAGTCTTAGAACTCTTACATTAAAAACTAATCAATATTAATATCCACAAATTTAAAAAAATAAATAAATGTGAAAAGAAAAAAGTGAACAGATATGTAACAGAAGTACCCAGTAAAACAAAACAAAAATTACCCCAAAACCCTAAAGGTAAAATGAAAATGCAAAAATAAACAATAATTTTCTCTGTAAAAACATAACCCCTCAAAAACAATATTAAAAAGTGACACAGGAAAAATCATAACCAAATCAAGTTAAAGTAAATATAAAAATAAATTAAAGTTGCCGTGGAAACCTCTAGGGCTTTGCGCGTCTTGCCATGCATGTAAAAATGGCAGCATTGCAACAACTGAACATAAAAGAAAAAACAAAAATACTTTTGAATAAAAGTGTGTGATTATGTTTCATAAAATAATACCTTAAAAGGCCTGAGACATGAGTACCGCTGTATCATTGGGTTGTTAATGATAAAACACCAAATAACTTATCTCTGGGTTAAATATTAACAAAGCCTGTAAAGAATTAAAAGTAATTTAATCATGCACTGTTAACAACAGAACTAAGCTAGCTAAACGGTAGCTGAAGAAATATGTTACGTGCTCATCACTCAGTTTCAGCTGTGTACATATAGAAATATCTAGAAGTGAGTGTCGCCAAATACAAGGCATTCTTGCGATTTAACCGTTCATAATTTCTTATAGCACTTTAAACAAAAGTTGCTGGCAAGGCTATTGGCTTTTAAATAGTGAAAAGTTTACGCATTTATCATTAGCCGTTAGGAAGAAAACGGCAATTAAAGAGTTTTTATTAGTTGAATTATCTCCCTTTAACTTTGCAATAGATGACCTTGACCTTTATAATTTGATAGACCATACACAGGTCTATTTAATTAATATAATTAACAGTCCTAATATTTATAACTTTGCTAAAAAGAACGAAATCAGTTGAGATTTTGATTGATTATATTTTACACATTTAAAGGCAAATTGACCGGAAGTCACATGACATAGGTGACATTTCATCATTGTCATTTGACTTACATTGGCTGTCAATTGGGATAATCTAACTTGTAATTATATTTTCAAGACATTTTAAACCGATTACAAGTCTTTAAGCCGTGCATAAAATTTTGAAATCTTAAAATTTAATATGGCGACTAAAGTACACATTTTATAAGAAAACATGTAACATAAAACTTATAGGGTGTGTTTTGCTCTATCTTCATGCGAGTTTTCAGAACGTTATGTACAATAGTTAACTTTGCAGTGACGAAAAATTGAAGTTTCACGAAAATCATCAAATCCAGTATGGCGGCTAACATAAGCATTTTTCTATGAAACATGTAACATGAAAATTGTAGCGCGTGTCATGTGCTATATATCTGCAAAGTTTTGTAAGGTTATGTAAGATAGTATTTGTGAAGTGACAAAAGTTGAACTTTTACAGCAAAAGGGTTTTCAGGCCAAAGGTTAAATTGACCGGAAGTCACGTGACTTACATAAACTGTAGTTATAAAATTTGGTTCTATATACCCTAGCAATTTTTTTTCATGTTAATTGCATTCCTTTTTCTCTGTAACTTTAGGAGAAGAAGAATAGTAAAGTCGTGATTTTCAATAAACTGTGCACAAAATCTTTAAAAATTCTTAAAATTTAATGTGGCGGCTAAAGTTAACATTTTAAAAAAAACCCATTTAACATGCTCTATCATTTGCGTATATGTTCATAACTTTATTTTAGTTAGTTATTTTTGCAGAAGTGAAAAGGCGGTGTTTGACGAAAACCTTAAAATCCAAGATGGCGGCCGAGATAATGTAATATAAAAATTGTAGATCTTGTTATGCTTTATTTGACTGTTGAGTGCCATGTGTTTATCTGTAATCGTGTATTTGGCAGTAAGAAAAAGTTGAAATTTAAAAGGAAAAGGGATTTTTCAGGTCAAAGTTTTAATTGACTGGAAGTCACGGGACCTACATGACCAGCAGGAACTATACTTTTATCAACATACCATAGCGATCATTTTATATGTGGGTCACTTTCCTTTTCATGTGCAACTTTAAGGGAAGAAGAATTTTAAAATCTGAGTTTTGAAAAATCTGAAGAATGTTAAGTTTCATTATTGAAACCGTCGTAACATTTTTCGTAATTATCGGATCGTTTAGCGGTAAATTACATGTTTCTTAAAATGGAATATTCTCTACAATGGTTTAAACAGGTTGAAAATCGACCCATTAGCTAGGTTTGGAGCTACGGCCCTTGCCCTCGATGTTAAAGACCTAGGGAGCCCAAACTTCTTGCGAATGATCGCTCGGCCAATATCTGTTTATGTTTTAATTTTGGTATAAATAGGCCTAGTGGAATGTGCGTAACAGGCATTTAATATCTGGACAAATTCCCGTGAACTCACTTGTAAAAATCATTAAAATCAATCTGGCGGCTAAGTTTAACCTTTTAGAAGAAAATGTTTAACATGAAAATTGTAGCGCATGTTATGCTCTATTAAACTAAACAAATTTGATTAGGCTATCTTGAATAGTTTTTGCGCAGTTGCAACATTTTAGAATTTCGGCAAGAAATGACTCTTCCGTCAAAAGTCATATTGACCGGAAGTCATGTGACCTTCACTATCGGTAGTAACTATGGTTTTATCTACATACCCTAGCGATCATTTCGAAATAAGGTTAAGTCATTTTTATCGGTAACTTTATGAGAAGAAGATTTGCAAAATTGGGCTTCATAAAATCTGATGATTTTTAGGTGACCTTTTTAAAACGGCCGTAACTTTTTTTTGACCATATCGCTTAGCTTAGCGTTGGTAACAAACTTGTCTTAACAAGCTTTAAAATGATTCCAACAAATTGAAAATCGGACTGTAAGTTTTCGAGTTACTTGACCTAGTTTCTTTAAAAGAGTTATGGCCCTTGTTCTGGAAGACTTAGAGAGCTGTATTTTAACGCACACCATCACCAGACCTCCACCCGCCTATGACCAGATTTGGCACACATCAACCCGTGGGAACATGCCAAACTAGAGATACGGAATAATAATAATAATAATTTAAAAAAAATTATAATCTTGATAAATAGGGCTTTGCGCCATATAGCGCAAAGCCCTAATAAACAAACAAACAAATCTATCTCTGTTTCTCTCTCTCTCTAGATCCTTGCAGAGGAAAGTGAAATTCGGCACCCACACAAATATGGCAACCGCAGGATCTGCATATGATCCATTGAACATTATGGGTTGAATAGCGACTTGCACCACTTTGAATTTGAAGGTTATAGCCACTGTGGAAGTTTGAATGTGCAAACATCATTTGAATTGCTTTAGAGCTTGACTCCAAGCAACCTGGTGTGAGAGTGAGTGCCCACACGATTAAAAATCAACTACACAGAGCTCATTTACATGCCCGATGTCCTTGCGTCATGCCATGTTTGAGAGATCATCACATCATCAACACTGCAATAATCGCCGTTGAAACAATGTAAGATGAGTCGAGGTTCACTGTGACAGGCGTAGGAGGGTGTGGCGTTGACAAAACAAGCGATTCCACAATGTTAACGTCATTAGACATGATCATTTCGAGGGTGATTTTGCAATGGTGTGGGCAGGCATCACTGCTGCTGGGAGAACGGACGTTCATGTTATTGCCGGACGTGTCACAGGCCATTACTACCGGAATAACATATTTGCAGCTGTGCCGTTTGCACGTCGTCATGGCCGTCGTGTCATCTTCCAGGATGACAATGCAAGATATCACAGAGACAGGATTGTTACAGATTACTGCATTGCAACAAGAGTAGAATAACCTTGACCAAAATAACTTGGGGCGCCGTTAATGACCGTTAATTACCCAATAATGACCTTGCTTTCATGTCTTTGCAACTTTGCTGTTTGACCTTGGATTGAGTTTTGCCCTTACAAAGGCTATCTGTGCTTAACTGGTAGTACCAGAGTTATGAAATAAATTGTTAAATATTCCTTTAATGTCATGTCGTCATTTGACTCCTCTTATGGTTCACAATTTTAGTTTCATAAATCTTGTAAATCCAATATATTTATACCAAATTCTCACGTTTTAAATCCCAGTTCTCTACATGCTACCAGAGCATCATTCTGGTCGAAGCGGTCATCACACACAGTTCCCCAGATGCCGGCAAACTGTATCTCGAGACGCCCCCTGTCAGGTCCTGGTACCAGGCGCAGAGGTGGGTTCGCTGAAAAGTAGTTTACATCACTTGGTCAGTAAGCTTAGTTTGCAAAGGCCAAAACTTGTTATAAAACGTTCAGTTTCAGTAAGAAACTAATGCAATGTTGTTTTTTTTATTTTTTATGTTTATTACTTATTACACTTGCCATACATGAGGACATATATGGAGTGGTCCATTCACAAAGGTGTCGTAGGTGAGGATCACCAATTCTCCATGACCAAAACCTCACATAAAGCTGCAGGTCTTAAATTTTATCTTAATACTGTCGTTACAGGAGTGATATGATGAAAGTTAAGATGTATTAGCCTTACAACAACTTTGTGGAATGGTGACAGAATATTGCTGTAATATGTGCAGTTTCCAAGATGAAAGAGATACAGTGTTTGGAACCATTTTACCTCGTCAATATCGGAGAAAGATGTTAATCAATTATTTGCCAAGACAGATTCCAATGGACAAAACGATAATGCAAATATAAAACTTGCATGTTGGAAACATTAACATTCAGTGGCGACATCTGAAATTTGTATTAGATAAACATGTCCAGCTCTACCGGTGGCCCCCGGCAAATACACACATACATAGCTTTGTATCTCTTTGTATATCTCTGTGTACAAACAAACACTCAGCTTTGTATATCTTTGTATACACACAAACACTTAGCTTTGTATCTCTTTGTATACACACAGACACTCACCTTTGTATCTATTTGTATACATACAATCACTCAGCTTTGTATCTCTATGTATACACACGAACACTCACCTTTGTATCTCTTTGTATACACACAGACACTCACCTTTGTATCTTTTTGTATACACACAAAACACTCAGTTTTGTATCTCTTTGTGTACACACAAACACTCAGGTTTGTATCTCTTTGTATACACACAGACACTCAGGTTAGTATCTCTTTCTATACACACAAACACTCAGGTTTGTATCTCTTTGTATACACACAGACACTCACCTTTGTATCTCTTTGTATACACACAATCACTCAGGTTTGTATATCTTTGTATACACACAGACACTCACCTTTGTATCTCTTTGTATACACACAATCACTCAGCTTTGTATATCTTTGTATATACACAAACACTCAGCTTTGTATTTCTTTGTATACACACAAACACTTAGCTTTGTATCTCTTTGTATACACACAAACACTTAGCTTTGTATCTCTTTGTATACACACAATCACTCAGTTTTGTATCTCTTTGTATACACACAAACACTTAGCTTTGTATATCATTGTATCATTCAGATTTGAATCTCTTTGTATACACATAAACACTCAGCTTTGTATATCATTGTATCATTCAGATTTGAATCTCTTTGTATACACATAAACACTCAGCTTTGTATCTCTTTGAATACACATAAACACTCAGCTTTGTATCTCTTTGTATACACACAAACACTCACCTTTGTATCTCTTTGAATACACATAAACACTCAGCTTTGTATCTCTTTGTATCACTTTAGATTTGACACTATCTCTGGACCAGTAGGTTTGGTTTACCATATACTTTTGTCAATTATTATTATTATTAGTTTCAATGCTGTGCTATATTGTTAATAAGTATAGCCTACGTTTGAAAAACTCATTAATGTTTAAATTCCAAATAAATGGCTGACGTCAAAAGAAATTGTTTTAGTTTGGTATTTTCTAATTTGTAAGTAGTTATATAATACATTAACCCAAAGACTGCTATATTAATTTTTATTGGAATTGAAAACTTTTAACTGCCGTTTATTCAAAAGAAATCTTGTTTGACAGTAGTTCTTTTAAACACATTTCACATGATAGGTTTTTGACATTCGTTTGGATTGAGAGATTGGATTTTGTTTTGTTTTAGATTGCACTTATTGCTATCTTTTACAATATATTGCAATATTTAGTAGTGCTAAAGCAATTATATGACAAAAGAAATTGGGGCAATAGGAAACCTACCTCATGACCCAGATTAAAATTGCTTTTCAGGTAAAACCAGTGCAATTTCAGGTTAGCGATTTAAATATTCTCATATTATTTCTTCCAAGTAGATTACACAGAGAAACACTAAACTATTTAAGTATTCAAGAACACTGTCGTTCGTACAATGAAGTAAGATTTCTAATTCTATTCAGCCGGATAATAAGAACAGATACAAAATGTCATACAAAAGTAGATGACATTACATATATATAGCATATCTTACAATCACTAGAATTATTATAAGAACATAGATGCTATATACGCATGTTTGTGTGCTTAGAAGTCTCTCACCATTTGTACAAAAGAGTCCTACATCTTCCGAGTGGCTACAGTCTTCAACTCCCCATCCCGGATGTCTGCAGTTAGCAATACTCGTTTCTTCACCATTGCAGCCTACATCATCAAGCCAAGTACGACCAGTAGTACCACCAGTAGTATAGTGCAGGTTGTATAGCCTAGAAGTACAGAAAGTTTGTTCACATTCTAAAAACTCTTACATTGAACTCCAATGAATACAAATACCAACAATTAGGGCCAACATTAAAATTTTAAAAACAAAAAATAACTAAAGAAACAAAAGACATTCACTTTGATATGTAAACATTCATAAGTATATAAATCAAATTATTACACATAAAGAAGGTAGCACAACATTAAAAATCAATAACATAATTGACAAACAAACAAAATTCTCTGCGGGATAGATAGAAAACAAAAGCTATTATGATCATCAGTATAATGGTAAATAAAAAAGGTATTGCAATACATAATTGTTTTAGTGTCACTATTTCAATTGCCAAAATTACAATACATTATATAAGACATGTAGCTATAGACAAGCTACCAAAGTTTCAAACTAAGCTTTGGATGAGTTTCAAACGAATATTAACGGTTATTTTTTTATATATATTTGACACCAGGAAATACGAGGGTGAGATATAAGTTATTATTAAAAATCATACAATGATGTAAATCGCATTATCATTATCATTATCATTATCATTATATGAAAGTCTCACGTGTTAAATCCCAGTTCTCTACATGCCACTCGAGCATCGTTCTGGTTGAAGTTGTCATCACACACAGTTCCCCAGGTGCCATTGTGCAGTATCTCGAGACGGCCCCTGTCAGGCCCGGGTACCAGGCGCAGAGGGTTTCCTGAAACTGTAGGTCACATCACTTAGCATCCTGGATAAATACATGATGTGGCATCTCCGTTACTCTACGTTGCATAATCCTAGAAATATTTGCCAGCCTTTTTTCGATTTGGAAGTTGCGTCATCGTCATTATCTTCAAAGCAAATGTTTAGCACAAAAAATGTTGTGCTTAATCAGAAAAGTTCTTTCAAAAGTTTGATCTCAATACACATTCAATGCGTCCTTAACAAAATTTCAAAACAAAGATGTGTCATTTCATTGAACAGCTATTTTTACCGAGAACGTAATGCAAATTAACAGAAAGCTGGCTTATATGTCTAGGATTATGCAAATTAAAACATCAACTCTAGAGAATAATCTAAATCGCTATCTGTCAAGACATATTCCATTGGACATTCTGGCAATGTATGTACATCGAAGCTGTGTGCATGAACCACTGATATTAAGTGATGGCAACGTAGAGTAACAAAGATGCCATAGCATGAATTTATCCAGGATAATCACTTGGTCAGTAGTCTTAGTTTACAAAGGTCAAAACTTGTTGTAAAACGTTAAGTTTCAAACCAAAGTTGTTGTTTTTTAAATTATTACACTCAGTGGCCCATTCCCAAAGGTATCGTAAGCTAAGATCACTTCTACCAAGAAACAAAAATGCAGATATAAAACTTGCGTGTTGGAGGCATTAAATGTTACTGGCAACATCTAGAATTCGGGACAGGTAAGCATGTCCAGTTCTACCTGTAGCATCCACACATACACACAACTTTGTACCTCTTTGTAAAAAAACCCACAAATACACTCAGCTGTGTATCTCTTTGTATACATACAAATACTCAGCTTTGTATCTCTATGTTTTACACAAAACACTCAGCATTGTGTCTCTTTGTATACATACAAATACTCAGCTTTGTATCTCTTTGTATACATACAAATACTCAGCTTTGTATCTCTATGTTTTTCACAAACACTCAGCTTTGTGTCGCTTTGTATGTACACAACACTCAGCTTTGTATATATATCTATACACACAAACACACAGCTTTGTATATTCTTCTACACATACAAACACTCAGCTTTGTAGCTTGTTGTATAAGCACAAGCACTTAGCTTTGTAGCTCTTTGTATAAACACATACACTCAGCTTTGTATATCCTTGTAAACACACAAACGCTCAGCTTTGCATCGTCTTCTATACATACAAACACTCAGCTTTGTATCTTTTTGTACACACACAAACACTCAGCTTGTATCTCTTTGTATACACACAAACACTCAGCTTCGTATCTCTTTGTATACACACACAAACACTCAGCTTCGTATCTCTTTGTTTACAAATAAACACTTAGATTGTATTTTTATACACTTAAATACTCAGCTTTGTATATCGTTGTATCAGTTTAGATTGTCTATATTCTTTTGCACTCACAAACACTCAGCTTTGTATATCTTTGTATACACACACAAACACTCAGCTTTGTATCTCTTTACATACACACAAATACTCAGCTTGTATCTAGTTGTACACACACAAACACTTAGTTTGTATATCGTTGTATGCACAAAAACACTCAGCTTGTATCTCTTTGTATACACACACAAACATTCAGCTTTGTATCTCTTTGTAGACACACAAACACTTAACTTTGTATATCTTTGTACACACACAAACACGTAGCTTGTATATCTATGTACACACACAAACACTCAGCTTGTATCTCTTTATAGACACACAAACACTTAACTTGGTATCTTTTTGTATACATACAGACACTCAGCTTTGTATCTCTTTGTATACATACAAAGACTTAGCTTTGTATATCTTTGTATACATACAAACACTTAACTTTGTATCTCTTTGTATACATACAAACACTCAGCTTTGTATATCGTTGTACACACAAACACTCAGCTTGTATCTCTTTGTATACAAAAAAACACTCAGCTTCGTATCTCTTTGTAT